>DWTU01003571.1:0-10298 GCA_018251515.1 Cecropterus confusis
AATCATAATCATAATAATAATGATGGTGATAACGATAGTGATAACGATAACGATAACGATAACTATAACGATAACGATAACGATAACTATAACGATAACGATAACGATAACGATAACGATAACGATAACGATAACGATAACGATAACGATAGCGATAATGATAATGATAATCTCAAACTTTCGCATTTATAATATTGGTAAGGTTCAGTTACTTAGGTTAATTGGTAGACATCATACTTTCGTATCATTATGTGGAACCTTCAGGCTAGTTTGTAATTATTTAAGATATTGTTAAGTAATGAATTGAAACTTCTAGTATTTGAATTAATTTGGGTAACTTTTTCCAAACAAAATGCTACGAACATGCGGCTCTGTTTAACTTTTTGTTATTAAAATCTTAACTTTTGCTTTAATTCAATGGAATGGCCCATTATATTAACAGGCGACGAAAAATCAATATGAATGAAGTTCTGATCAATAGGCCTTGTGGTTAATGATTTCAAGCAAAAAACAGATAAGTATAGGTATAAAAATACCGTCATTCAACTGTATTGATTAAAATTATCTGAATATCTATACATAAAATTGAACTGTCTGTTTGTATAATCAAAAAATAAAAAAACAGCTTTTTATCAAATGCATATCGAAGTATATACGATATTGATAACAAAACATCAATTACTAAAATTTTTGTTTGTCTGGCTGTTTGTTCTGGGTAATCTCTGAAACAGCTGGATCCATTTTGACGGGACTTTCACTGTTGGATAGTCTGATGTCATAAGGCGTAACTAAGACCTCTTCTATTTTAGAAAATGTAATTAGGGTTTCGCACAAAAAATTAAAACCTAATAAATCGCACGCGCTCTGAGCGTACGCAGCCACCGCCAATGTCCCTAATTTCAGTTGCTATCAGTCCTCTCTAAAAGAATGAAAGAATTTTAACATTATAGTTAAAATTGTATAAGGTCTACAATTTCTTCTGTATGTAACCATGTCAAGTTACATTTTCTAAACGCGGGTATAGCCGCAAGGCTCAGCTTGTTACGAATAAAACAAGTCTGTTTTATCGTCGCAACTGCTGCTAACTACTGCTATTATTTAATTTAATTTACAATTAATATTTTTATCAAAATTCATTTTTGCCGCGTGTAAATAACCTAAAACTATGTGACATGCTTTCCAGAGTGTTACGCAAGTTGTGTGTAGGAATGTCAGCAATGGGAATTTTATTGTTATCTGGCTTATCTCTAACAATATAACAAACGTATTTAAGAATTGTATCTTCAACGTTTGTCTGGAAAACCCGACTAATATCTACTTCTGAAGCATTGTTTAACGCAAATTAATGTCAATCTATGTTTCTTCCTTATACTAATTCTACTGTTATAAACAGTAGAATTTATCGAAAATGATTATCGTGTTACTAAGTAATTCACTAATCATTTATTGCAAATTAGGTGCACTAATGACATGGGACAAACAAATAAAATTTAGCGCTGTTATGTTTTGGGTAGAAATGTGGTAAGACAGAAGAGGGAACGTAACTCTCCTCTTCCCGTCGTCCTCATATTCAGGAGGTAAAACTCTAATCTAATTTGGAGTTGATTACAGATGTCATACTAGCTAGCCTAAAGTTAGTAGTTCATGCGTTTTGCTGGAAGTCCTTCGGAGAAGCATCTGTAATTCGTTTAGATGAATCCACTGTTCTATGTAAAATTTATTACAGGTGACTTTGGGCGGCAGTGAATAGGTACTATCGGGTGGACTGCATCGATGCTTAAATCTTATATGTAAAGAAAAACCAAATATCCACGGGTGGCAGAGCAGAGCAGATGTACTGCATGCTCGTTTTTTTTTTCAATTTCATAAAAAGAAACAATCTGATGTTTCCTTATATATAACTTTTCTTGATAATCTGATTTAATATTTGTGCTAACCACGATCGACATTCCAAATACGTCTTTAAACGCTGCAATGTATGAAAAGGTTGAAGGTAATAAGACAACGTGCACCGAATTCTCTCGATACATTTATAATAATAAAAGTCGTAAAAGTTTTGTGTGTGTTCACGCAATACTTTTACGAGTATACGTATCTGATACTGTACTACTGTTTACTACCATTGTACGCACGTGTCCCGGTACGCGTGACTGGATTTCTTTAATGCCACCTGATATTACGAGAAAACGGCTTGTTAGCCGCAAACTCTTGTGTCTCTCCACTTCTCAGCTTTCATAATACCTTATAATACTTAGCAAGTGATTCTTCAGTTTCAATTTCGAATTATTTGCTTCAATCAACTTGATTATGTTGTTGGAGTTGTTGTTCTGAAATTGATTATATCCTTTCTTAGCCTATTTATGTGCTGATACTACATTCCTTAACTAGTCTTGCTTGAATATTTTTGGATTTAATTTAAATAATGTAAAGGCATGAAACCCAACTGATATTAAATGTGATATGCTTGGATATCAATAATTATCTCTTTGTAAAACAGAAATTCTCAACTGATTGTTACGCCAATGCAGATAGGTTATATTGTTCATCTTTGTCACGAGACTTTACGCACTGATACGATTTGTCTGTCTTAAAAAAATGCAAATAAAAATTAATTCCAAAGCGATCGAATAATTTAAGTGTCATTCAGTGATTATAAAGTTCATATGTGAAGTAAGGAATACAGATGCGACACTTCCTTAATAAATTCTTGTCCATAAAGGAAACCAATTGAAAGTTTGACTAAGTGCTCTATAATTGAAACTTCCGAAGTGTTGTAGAAGTGTATTAAATTTTCACGTCGCATTCCGACTCCAAGAAGTTCGTGGTGATGCAACCGGCGAAATAACAGTATCCTTGACTTTTCACCTCGCGTGCAGAATGCTAGGTTTTAATTCAATGACGCAAGAGATCAGTATTGAGAAACATGCAAAAAGAAATCACTTTAAGATTTGTCCGATAAGTTTTAAAGCTATCGACAACTATGTATGACTTTAATTACAGTCTATCGTAGATTGACCATAAACCATTAGGTTTATTGGACAATTTGAGATATGGATAAAGGCAGATAATATATAGTAACAAAACTCGTCACAAGGATACTTAATATAGAATAATTTGTAAAGTTACTTCTACGTGAATATTCCGATGTATAAACGTGCTGAGAAAGGAATTTTGATACGAAAGTTAAGCATTGCAAGAAATCCAGATAACAGTATGGTATAAAAAAAACTTGTTGGCTATGTACTTAAACTACATCTACTAGAGAGTACTTAGAGATAAGTCTTTGAACAAAACAACAATAGTTACATCCGCTTAGCGGAAAACAATTTATGAGATGTATAAGTCTCGTTTCTGGTTCCAAATCATTTCGCTTCGGGTCATTACGCATGTTTCCGACGAGTAATTTCATCAGAAGTGAGATTGTTTTGTAAACTTTCGTTATAGTGGGAATTGAACGTTTATAATTCGATTAGTCAGACTGCTGCGGTCGCATGGCCGAGTTTTCATTAGCGGTCAGCATTTCCTCGCGAATTAAGATCAGCTGTATTAATGGGCTACTTTCTGTTATTCTGAAATCTGAGTTTTTTTCTTCTGAGAAGCAATGTGTAATGCGAAGATGCCGCATCAAACCTCTATCAAGGCATGTTTTTTTAGCAAATGTGCATACTGTTGGCCCTATCGGCGTTTACAGCTTCACTGGGTTTTTGTGCCGCGCAAGAAGCTCTGCCAGGATAAAAAGACGATGGGCTGAAAGGGAAAGACGGGGACCAAAACCATCCCTGGTTTTGGTCCCTGTTGCCGAATTTCTTGAGTTTCCTCCTTCGGTTAAGGGAGGGACGGTTGCGGACCTAGCTTTTGCCGGAGACCTGGCCTTCCACCTCTTGTTAAATAGGGATTGCGGTTGACCCAAGTGCACATCCTGTAAGGTAATTGCGGCATCACCACACTTATTTCTGTTTTATAGTACCAAACTTTATTGCGTTGTGGTTTTGTTTGAAGGATATGGAAAAGTAAATGATACTAAAATGATCCAGAGGCATTAACACACTTACGTTTTAATACAATTTGCAGACTAGTGTCCAGTAGTTCTAGGAGTTATTAGCTACAAAGTGTTTTTTTCGCCTCAATAAAATTTGTCGCAGCAACTTCAGATAATGTTAACATTGTGTTGTAGTCTGAGTTAAAACAAATGTCGTAACCGGTACGGTATTGTACCCACCATTCTAGATTCAGCTTGGCCAACTACGGCGATGTAGATCCACTGAATCTGGATGGTTAAGTTTTTGTTTTCGATGGACGCATATGGCATTGTACTGGATTCCTTTTAAAAAATAACCGGGTTATAGGTGGATGATTAATTTGGCCTTGAAACTTTTGTCTCAGTCTTCATAATAGGTATTAAGTTTATGGTTCCTAAATGTACACAAGTGATAACGAATATATTTTAACAGTATTTGTATGTATTCAGAAGTTAAATCGAGGTATCGAGGAGAATGATAGAAGTAATATTACTGTGTGCTTAAATACTAGTTTATTTCGTGGTTTCAGTAGATAAGAATCAAGATAATATATAATAGTTACCTACTTATTTTTGTGGTTTTCTCTTAAAACGTGTGAATGTCTTAATAGTTATGAAACAATAGAACTAAATTATGAATCTAAAAGGTACGAATATTGTTGCAAAAATAGAAACAAAGCTAAATATTATATATACTACTTATTTCTTTTTAGTTTTTCTTTTACATTAGGGTTTCTTGTCTCATGTTTGTAATAGATATAAATAGAAGTTAATAAAATCCGGGACGGATATCTGTAGATTTAACTGATTTCGCATATGATATAATCACACATGCTTACCTCTATACCAGATGAGTTGTCGTTCGTTCGAATTGTGTTGTACAACATTTTAGGACATTTGTCCTGCTCGCAGGAATATTAAGATTTTCTTTATGCGACTTCGCGGATGTCTATAAAGGGCATTGATGTTTATGGTGCTAAGCAAATAATTACAAACTACATCCCCATACTAGAGCTTTTTGAGAAAACAGACACAAAGTAATGAACGGCGATTATAAAGCGTCATCATTTTGAAGTGCTTTAGTCGAAAGTCACACGAAGCCCTATGGGAGGTCCCAGTTGAATGAAAAGCTAGGTGTCTAGTAAACGAACGTTGTATGGCTTCGATTCTCTATGAATGTATTTCATATTGTAGTTCAAAGTTATCAATGCATAACGGTAATAAACCTAAGTCATTATATAATCATGTCATGGCTATGGAACCCTAAAAATGAGCTTTAGGGTTCCGTAGCCAAATGGCAAAAAAGGAACCCTTATAGATTCGTCATGTCTGTCTGTCCGTTTGTCCGTATGTCACAGCCATTTTTGTGTGACATGACAAATGAAAGACCTCCCCTCCTCTAACTTTTAAAATAAGGGAGTGAAACATCTGGATAAAACATATGTTGTAGATGTCAAGGAAAATTTCGACGTAAATTGGTTTGAATAAGATACGATTCACAGTTTTTGAGATAAAGCTCTTCTTCAAAAACCGAATAACATAACTTTGTAATTTATACAAACACTATGAAAAACAAACTTATGTTATTAGTTGGTAAACTGTTCAACTTTATTTATTGATAATGCTACGGAACCCTTCGCCGAGTCTGACTCGCACTTGGCTGCATTTTTCTTTTTTCGTTCTAGCAGTCTGACAGGCACGGCACAGCAACAATATAAATAGACAATAAATTGTGAGTTGGAGGCGTGAGGCACGCAAAGTGTTGGTCACGCGGTTCTAATGGCTTAATGCGGAGATGATGGGTTAAGGAATGATGTTAAGTTTTCTAAGAACTTCTTTTCTTTGATGGAAGTAGCACGTGGGGACTTTGTAAAGCACAACAGGACTGCAGATGGACATTTATTTATTTTTGAATAATCAGTCGAGGATTTGACATTTCATGGACATTTGTTGACAAATCAAAAAAGCGAGATGTTTAATTTAAAATTATTCACAATTGCGATGTTACCTAAAGTTAAGCTGCGTTGCCACTTTAGCCCTAAGTATGTACATCTGCTTGACAATAACCCCGTACCCGTAACCAGAATACAAAAGCATTTCACTGTTAATATAAAGAACACGTATGTATATTAAAGTAGTTGCACGAACTCACTCGAATCAGTTCAGAGGCCTTTGTAACCAATCTACACATAAAAAAAATTGAAGTGTCTGTTTGTAATATCAAAAAAATAACTTTGACTAAATGCATATGGAAGTATATACGATAATGATAGCAAAACATCAATTACTAAAATTTTTGTTTACCTGTCTGTTTGTTCCGGGTAATCTCTGAAACCATTAGATCGATTTTGACGGGACTCTCACTGTTGGATAGCTGATGTCATAAGGCGTAACTCAGGCTACTTTTATTTTATAAAAGGAAATTAGGGTTTCGCACAAAAAAAATAAAACCTAAGAAACCGCGCGCGCTCTATGCGCACGCTGACACCGTCAATGCCGCTAATGTCAGTTGCTATCAGCCATCAACAAACAATGCTATAATTTTAAAATTGTATATCTAAGGTTTAAATTTCGGTTATATGTAACTATGTCAAGTAACATTTTATAAACGCGGGTATAACCACGGGGCTTAGCTTGTTCCAAATATAATTAATGTTTCCAGCTTGTCTCTTTTACAAAAGATCTGTCCTTGAATCACAAACTCCTTTGACAACTCTCTGTTTCTTGTCTGTCTATATCTTTGTATGTCTCCCTCATCTCTCAAAGCAGAACGAGTTAAACATCTATATAGAAGAAATCAATAGTAGGCACTCCGAAAATTATATTCATTTATAAAAAGTCAAATTATTTCTTTAGTATTATATAAAAACTCGGTCTATCTTTTAAGCTTTATACCTTCGTGTACCTTAATTTATTGGCATTGAGTTTCCTGCCGTACAAAAAGTTTTACGCTCCAATATTATAATTAGTTATACCTATACCTTTTATAACACGAAATTGTAATCACCGTGATATTACAGTTTAGACAAGGCTATTTAGAAAAAATATTCAATGTTCACATCGGTACGGTTACAATTGTGTCAAAAATGGTTTTATCAAGATTGTATCATGAATTCCTCAGACATTCAAATGTTCGGAAATAATGTGACTTACGTTCACTGTGGCAAATATTTGATCAGATGTTTGAATCGTAAACCCCGGGTCAATAAGAAACCCAAATCGGCCGCAAGTCTATGTTATCGTTGGAATCTACTCTTGTACGATAACAAAGAAAAGTGAATGTCTGTGTACATTGTCTGTTTGATAGATGTGTGTATTGTATGTAGCAAAGTATCGCCTTGAGATATGAAACTGGTGCTTTGGTTTCATGGTCGAAGCAAGCTGGCTTCTTTATTCAGGCAAAAAGCTTCGCGGGTCAAGGGTGTCTTTTATTGGCAATATGCCAGTGGCGTCACTGGAATTGCCTTAAATAAGCGTATGAATTATGATGCTGGTGACCGTCATCTGCAGAAACGATCGTTTATTACGGCTGTTGGCTGCTTTAAGTTATGACTGGTAAATGCCGTTAAGATTTTGAAATAAAGTTAAGGCTATATGCATTAAGAGTCCTTTAATATTACTACTCCTTATGTCGTGGGTGCCATTAATATACAAAGTATGACGAAAATACGAGTACACATACACCCAAACTGAAGAGCGACCATCTTATTTTTTATAATAGGTATCTTCATATTATTTATAAAGTAAAAGCAATAAAATTAGTAGCTGACATTGAGAAAGTGTAATCCCCAAAATACAAACTTGCACATTAAAACTTTCTCTTAATGATATAATTAATAGCGAAGAGTAATTATTATACCATTTTTTGATGTTTAGTTATATTTTTCTCCTCATTACCTCAGTAAATTACTTAAGAATATAATTATTTGAATGTCAGCAGTCGATTTTTCCCATAACTCAAATAAGTGACGCTTTCTACAGCCACACTAGGACTTTCCTGCATTTGGGTACCTTGGACATGATTGATGAGACCTAAAGGAAAAATCTAAATTCACGATATAGATATTTGCTTGATCGGGGATCGCACCCAGAACCCATTTCATGTTAGACTAATAAGGTGACTTGTCAATAAAAGTTATGAATAGAATAGTGATGGTCAAATACTAGGGAATTTTGAACGCCTACATTGGTCGTTAACCTGTTAATTTTCAAGCCATATTTGCTGATTAAAAACCTTCCACTGGGCATGCGCTAAGCATGCGTGGAAACTGAAAGAATTAATTGTTCATTGTTTTAATTGGAAATTGTGTTTATATTTAAAATAATTTTCATTAGATCTTCCATTGGTCTACTGGAAACTTATCACTTGAGTCCAGCAACTCTACTAGTACTACCTACTACCCACTTGGTGAATATATCGAATTAACGAAATTCTATTCAGCGTCGTTTGTCAGTATACTAGTAGTATCTTAAACCATAAGTACCACGGTCACGATTACAACAACAACAATAAAGATAATGTTTTAGAATGTCAAATTCCAATTTGAATTTCAAACGCGGCTCCGTGAATGTCAGTAATTGTCTCCTGTGTTGTATCTTAACGTGTCTTAACGGAGCTAGGATTACGCCAAGGTTATATTCTAGACCCTTTACTTGCGCTAGTTTCAGTACAAGTCACGTTTAATGCTTTGTGCTTTGCATTCAAATGTTTCTTTTTGAATTTCGTAAACTTAACTTATTTTTACCCGAGTGCGTCAACAGGAGGGTAATGTTTTTCGAGCGTATATATGTATGTGTGTCTATTCTTTGGCACATCTACAGCTGAAACGGCTTGACGAATTGTAATATATGACATATCATTGTAATCGTCTCATTTTGCATTGATATATAAGTTTTTAAATATGCTGCCTGTAAATTGATAAAATGGGGAGGGGGTTATGAAAAGTCTTAGTTTGTTACGTTGAAAATAAGTATTACTTCTACTTTTACTTTTACTCTTGATAGGACTACTTCAATGTTATTAACTACTGAACACCATTCAAAATGTTGTTTTCACTGTCACTATGTCTTCTCCGGAGATCAACGTTCACCAAAAGAACTTATGTAAACATTATGTAATAAGGTAATGTGATAGATTCCATTGACTCAATTTTTTATTCCACAGGGCTGTCTGGCAACAGGCATCTTAATTAATCTTCCCCTTGCTTTTAAATTTGCTGTTTTTTGTTTTTAGTTTGGTGTAAATATTCATATTTATTACTTTTTTTAAGATACTTACTTGACTCGGGTGTACCAGAAGTAAGTTACTCCAATGTTATTTTAAGTGTTCCGTACCCAAAGGGTAAAAACGGGACCCGATTACTAAGACTGGGCTGTCCGTCTGTCTGTAACCAGACTGTATCTCATGAACAGTGATAGCTAGACAGTTGAATTTTTCACAGATGATGTATTTCTGAGCACATTGGTACACTTTGCGTAACTTTTAGAACATTTTTTTACAAAATTCCATCACGACACGTTCCTTCAGCTTCGCGCGGCACGTTTTCCCTGCATTGTTATCTCACACTGGTAAAGCTTATGATAATTAATATCTATTAAGGATATAACTTCTAAAAATGAGAGGTGCCTGTTTAGAATTTTAACTTCTCTCCCGTAACGCGAGAAGCCGCGTCTTACGCCTCTAATCAATCTGTTTTCATAAAGATATACCTGTCGGAGTGAAAAATCTCTAACTGTATGAAAATCATATTAAACAAACGAAAATTTCGTTAAGATTTTTTCACCTATGTTTTAATACGCACATAAAGATTCATTACTGTTGACAGGTTTAAATTCTCCTAAGCCGATGAGAGCCGGTAAGCCTCCAATTTAACTTAGTAATTTAAAAACATTTTTTGTCATCGAACGGGCGGGATGAGGGGCGGGCAGGTAGGGTGAAATGGAATCACCATTAAAGGTCGGCGAAGGCACTTCAGCGTTTTATCGGAAATAGACTTAACGGTGACTTTTCGGGCCTCAAATTGGCATGAATATTTATGAGCCGCTCTTCTTTTCGACGTAACTTGACTTACAAGGCTGACAGGGCTCTTTACACACTTATTTAATTAGTATATAGTTATGAATCATTATTCATTCACCCAACTTTCGGGGTATTCTTGCCACGTAATGTATACTTGTCTAATCTTCAGTCATAAATTTGGGCAGACTTATATTTTTGGAGTTTCAGCGCTGTAGGGTTACTTACTAAATTACTACATAAAAGAGATTTGTCCCATCGTTC
>DWTU01003572.1:0-10297 GCA_018251515.1 Cecropterus confusis
ATTACCAATGTCACTTTCAAAACTGAGACGATTCTAATGATATGTCATACGTCACAATCCGTCAAGCTGTTTGGGCTGTGGCGCGTGCCAAAGATATGGACATACATACAAATAAACATGCCTAGTTCTTACATTAATTCAAAAGTTATCTACGTTCCCGCTATACTTACAATATAAAACTTACAATTGAATTTAAAATATATATTAAAAATCCAAATATCTATTTCACAAATTTAAATAATTACGAATTTTTTTTATGATATACATATATACGTAAAAACATTATTTGTCGCTAACAATGATTGACTTTCTGATCTGCTTTGATTGAAATCTGCTTTATCTCGAATTTAAATAGTGCTGTATTACTTTGGATATTTTTAATGTATCTACATACAAAAACATTGCAAATGTCTAGAAGATAATAGGGTCATGATTGGTCCCTGGATATCCAAACTATTGACAACGATTCTGTATCTTCAATGTAGTCCCTAAGGCTAGATTCATATCTAACCTTGGGTATTTTGCTTACAAAGGATATATCGATGTTGAGTTGCGTTGCTTTGGAAACAACCTTGAATAATATCTCAGCTCTCCAGACATTTAACCATCTTTTGTCAAAGTTAGGAATTATATTGATGCTCATTTTTGCGTGGAATTGTCGAATTTGATACCTTTGGACAGTTTCATGTTTCTCTCAGCACTTGATATACTATTTGCAATGTATTTTCGTCGTTTGATGTTGCTTTCCTAATTCCTTAATGTTCCAAAAGTTGATTATGTGGGAAATTTTGATGGCCATGTTTTTAGGAATAGGATTATCGGCGATAATAAATTTCTTAAAGGAAACGTCACTTTCAAACCATATGCGAAGTTACTGAAGAATATATACCGGAAGGACACAGAGGGCTAATATTTTATAAGTAAAATGTGTATAGGGAAATGTAAATTAGTAATCAGTATTTAGATAGATAAGGCGTATTACAGCGCACTGTTACATCAAACTAGGTTACAAAGCGCTTGAGATGTCACGCAATGGAGGCATGATCCGGACTCAACTTACATCCACTTTACCTTGTGATGACCTAAGAACACTTGCTATTCTTTATTATTTAAGCCATGATTATGACAAGAATCTAGCACCTACAATACTTAATTAAATTCTATCCGTCCGTCAACCCATTATTGTCCCACTGCTGGGCACGGGTATTCTCTCAGATTGAGAGAGATACAGGCCATAGTCCACCGCGCTGGACAATTGCGAATTGGACTTCACACACCTTTTGAGAACTTTTTAAAGAACTCTCAGGTGTATAGGTTTCCTCACAATGTTTTCCTTCACCGTAAAGCAGTAATAATTCGGTTATTCCGTTATTACTGCTTAAATTCTATATTCAATGCTATTCATTCTGTTTGTTGCCATTATGTAGAAAATATGAGTTGTTTAATATTATATACTGACCAACTTTGTGGCCACACTTCACCAAATAATGATATTATTATTATCAATATAATTTAATAAGTCACGAAAGTTTGAAAATAAAATCGAAAAGCCAAATTAATCCTTGCAATGCACTTATGTGTATATTTTCATAAAATTTTTCGGCGTGTTTCCCCCAATTATAACTTTGTTATTTCTCTCTAATTATGACTTTTCGATACAATCCTTCATGCTCCATTCAATTGTATGAGTCCGAGGGAATCTTAGTACGAGTATGAGGCAGAGACAAAGAGAGAGGGAGGAGGACTATGTGCTGCGTAACAGCCATCGAAGTTTCATTAAGAAATAATGTTTTCTACTCTGCTCTTATGAATTGTGTATCTTTATAAAAACATGTGAATTAAAAAACACTATGTATCCCTCTTCCTCAAAAAGATTTAGATCATGTAAGAGAAACGAAACACAAATTCCTAAACTGGGCGGCAACATATATAATTATAACACGCTAAAGCAACACCAGGCTCTCATAAAGCGGTGAAGCTCAAACTGTTATCGCGCAATCTCCTTGTTATCCAGCCAGGATTGCGTTTTCCACTCGAGCATAGCTAGTTTGGATTGCTACGAAACATTTGCAATTTCAACAGAATTTGCTAGATATTAGACTTAAGGTGTTAGTCTCGTAGTCTCTCGTTTGTAGCCCGATTCTCATCCCGGAACTGCAAGGACGAGATCCTTACGTACTAGTGGCAATAAATACAGTTGAAGATATACGTTCGTCTTAAGTGCCACTTGGCAACCGGTCAGCCCGATGCACTTCGCACTTCACGTAATTCCCTAAAGATGACTACCACAAAAAATGTATGTAATTATCCGTAATGTATCCGTTAGTGCCAATATACTAACGGACGACATTATTCAAATAATACGGACATATTATTTAAGTAATGTGGAAAAGTCAATATATTTACAATTTTTAATTAATTAATTATTTTTTAGTATTTCGACCAATCGGAATACCAAATATCACGTAGCGTGTTTTGTTATATTTGTCACATTATTAATATTTGCAATAGTGTTTAGGTATGTCCCTGTGCTGGTTACGGGTTTATGTATTAGAAGCCGACGCGTGCGAATGTTCTAAGTCGACCATATGATCTCTTTTAGGGGACAAAATTTAACAACTGGCATCCAATTATACCAACCAGGACTGACAATTTAAGATAATTCCGAAACACGATTGGTATACGAGTACATCCAACTTCAACTGGGGCCCGATGTAGCTGAATATTAAAGATTGCTCGCAAATCTTAGCGATCAGATGTACTTATTCTAATTTGTCCTTCTTGTTATTACTGATAGATGAATTAATTTAAACCAGCGGTCGGCACCACGGGTTGCCGACCACTTGTTTACAATTCACAAGTTTTTCTTTGGGCTCGCTGGTTTTTCTATATCTACTTGTTTCGGTTCGTAGACTTATGTTTTTTGCGTAAATTTTTAATTGATCATTGCAGTCTTACTGGACTATGTTTCTGAATGAACGTATTTTTTCCGCTGACAAATTGCAGACTTTTTCCAATGCGGCCGGCTATTACCTCAGGTTGATTCTGTGTGGCGCGCGTTGCCAAAAGCTTGCAGACCGACCGCTAATTTAAACTATTTATTCAGGTTTGAGGTTTAATTCGGCCGTAATAAATTTATTGAATTAATTGCTTTAACTTTAAAATATAGTGGCTTTTTATAAGTGACTACTTGCCTCTTTAGCAACTTGGAAATTTTAAATTTTTATAAAGGCACTACGACTTTTCAGCGATCAATTTGGTATTGGATACGGTTATTTTAGGTTTTTGTTTAGTTAATTCAGGAAAAATATAAAAGATTCGTCCGGCATCGCAAGATCTGATGATTAAGAAAGAATTTACAGGCCATGCTTTTTTTTCCTGTTTTTCTTTTATTTTACGATTTTCGTAGAAATTAGACACCCAAACATCGAGTCGAGAAACGTGTCCATAGGTGACTGCGAATTGTTCCATTAATATGTTGTGAATTTCGTCTACATCTAATAAAGGGAGTTCAGAGCAATATTTATCTTTAATATAAAAAAATCTAGAACGGAATTGTCTGAACCAGTGTGCGGCTTGATTACATCTATTTATTCCTTGCCTTTCGCCTTCCTTGCCTTTTCTACTTCTTCCTTTTACTCACTTGACAATTTGTTCTCTGTGTCGTTTATTTGAGTTAGTGAGTATTGTAAAATAATTTTAGTGTGAAAGCGGTTCTATTTTATTTCTGACTTTATCCGTACATACAATGTATCTACCTTTTACTTCTATAATAAATATGAAATATCCATATTCATTATTTTTGATTCAACAAAAATCACTCTTTCATTTTAATTATATATTTATTACTATATACTATATAATTCACTTTTTTAGAGTTATTTTAATCACTTTATACTTATTAATTAATATTATTATTAATTAATATTAATGTTTTATAGGACTCATAAGAATTACGTGTTATAGCTTAGTAACAACACACTTTCATAGAAAATTGGTAGGTCTTATCTAGATACCGTAGGTATTAAAGTTCGGAGTACCAGGCTCTCATAGAACGTTGGAGCTTGTGCTGTTATCACGCAATCTCCGTGTAATCCGCACCAGGATTGCATTTCCCACTTCGATGCATGTATAAGTTCCTCGTCTGTGGGAACGAACGCCGGGTGAAAGCTATTTCTAATAAAATTTGAAATATGCTGCCACTATAGCGAGAAATATGACCGTTGAGGTATAACGGAAAATAGAACACGTTTTTCAGATTTACGGCAGATTAAATTTATCGCAATTTGATGGACTTTTGATTTGTTAAGTTGTACAAGATTTATTATGAAGACCAAATACAACTATTGTAATGTTTATATGCATTTTCCCTATTTATTATTAGGGAATAGTTACTATTATAAAATTTTATTATTTCTGTCGTTTTTTAAACGTGTATGTAATTCCGTATTTTGTAAAAATAAAAATCTAATTCAGTAATTTACCACGGCCAAAAAAAGCGTAAGCTAAATTTTAGATACAAAGCGTAACTTTCTTTACATATGTGTTTATATAAAGCGTTTAGATACAAATCATAAATTTACAAATTAATCTAGACAACTCTCTATTCAAGAACCTGGTAATATTTGCACATCACGTATCAAAAATTATAAAATTAGTACTAAACGTAATATTGTCGATGAACAGGTTAAAATTACAGCACCGCATTGAAAGTCTTCAACAAACAAAGAACCTACCAACGAGACCGTTGTATAAAAACCAATTATGCCTGAAGCCGCGTCTGAAGAGGATGATAATAAAATTCCTGCCAACGCCATTGAACGGGCTCTGCTATCGAAACAAGCAATAAAGGGTTTCGAGAATCAATTCACGACAGCGGTAATTGTTACCGTTTGCGAGCAAAACGATAAATCTAGCGGGGATCGTGTTTACAATTAAAACAATAGGACCCGAAGTGAATTTATGGAACGGACCCTTGAGGGCGGAATAGTTGTAGGGACGGATAAGCAGTAGAACTTGTTTCGGTAGTATAGATCTGGATTGGGTAGGCGTTTAGGGTTTACTAAAGCAGCGAATTAAAATGATAAATGTTACGTTTTTACTTAATGTTCACCAAATGTTTATGTTACTTAAAGTTCACCTAATTAAGATCACGCGGACTACAAGTGAAAAACCAAACCTTGAAGGACCTGTTATAACATAGAATAATTCAACTCTAAGAGAAATCATGCTAAAGTTTGGATAAGCGACAATTAAGAGACAGACGAAAGAAAAATATCAAGACCTTATACCTTACTGAAATATTCATTGAAACAAAAACTCTGCCACAACCACAACTGAATCCAGCGATTTCTTCATCTATAACAAGGACCTAGAGATATTAGATTTGCATTCTTTCATTTACAAAACATTTGTTGTCTTCAGACTAACAATAAAGATGCACGCGTTCATGATATTTCAAACTAGCTTTACATGTACTGTGTAAATTTTTGTAAATGTTGATTCCTAGAATTAATATTCTACAGTTTACCAAGATTTATCGATAAGAGCAATTATATTATGATTGTGGTTTATATTAAAATGCATATGAGCACGCGATAAGTACATTAAATTACATTTATATATAAATTAAGATTAAGCTAACTACTTTTTGATTTATTGTATTGTAAAAAATGATCCAGGACCATTAAAATAAAATCTATAATGTTCCTTTTTTATTTCATGTCCTTTCCCTAATTCACATACTTAGCAAATATACTCGTTAAAATATACAGTAACTTTTTTTTTGTCTTTCAGTTTTATTTATCAAAAAGTTAAAGATTTGAGATCAGATGTAGTATATACTTCCCTGATCCCATTGGATTTCAGAACAGAAGTACTGGGACCTACAGGATTATCGGATTCTCTTGGAAAACCGTTAGGAGCGGCTAAATATTATCAATAGACAATCGAGAATAAAACGTTTGGCGTCGCCGTTGATTCGCAGACAAACTGCTGTAGAAATAAGGCATAACCCATTAAACAAATTTTATTAATGTATTTAAATTTATAATATAGGAAGGCTTCAACAACATAACAGCCCGACGTAATCAAACGCTTCGTTGGACCGAAGTGCGGCAAAGCGGGGCCGAAGATAAATTAATTAAGTGCCGCCGCTATGAATAATGTATGGAGTACCGCGGAATAAGGGTTGTTATTTGCGATTAGGGTTTTATTATTGGCTTCGGTGGACATAGGATCTACAACTGACTGTTTTGTTAACGCTAAGGTTGATAGTGCTATCGAAGCAAACGGCTGTATTCAATGTTTGTAAAAATATCGTAATTATCGAAGTTTCTCTTATGTTCATTGGAATGCTATGAAAGGATTTTAGTTTCGTCAACTATGGACAAACTATGTATGTATTTAACAAGCATACAAATATACAAATGTCAAACTCTCAGTAGATGCTAAATCCATCGTTAGATCGGGGTGATCGAAGGACACCAAATTCTATGCATATTAACTAAGCATCATGCCTGTCCCTACGATTTCATGCGATATTAGTTTAAGTGCTATAGAGGTAGTTCAAATATTACCGCTACATGCAAACAAAATCAAGACAAAGAGAAAAATACTAAAACACAGTTTTAGAATATTTAACTTTAAATATTAACAAAAATATTTTAAAACACCGCATTGGGAAATTCATCTGGAGATCCGAAAACGTTGCCCGCCTCAAAACTATCGGATTTAAATCTCCTCGTCATGATCCGGTAAGCCGAGCTTGGATCACTCTATCCATAAATATCGGTTATTTTCCGTCACGTCCATATTCACCGCTATTCTCCGCTAATTCTCACGATCCCGGCTTGGTGCTGCCATCTTTGATAAGCCGGGCAATTCCGAACTGCCAATGTTTTCTTTTCCTCTTTCACTGGGATAACTGTTGTTATCAAGAAGGACTTGTCGGAAGATGATGCCGTTTCTGATATCCGGTGTAGGGAAGGTGGGTTTTATCGTTATCTTACTCAACCCTTCAAAATATATATTTAAATTGAAAGGTTACCATAGGTCACTATAATTTAAACCTTCATGGATGTCAATGGTAAAGATATCTTCCATTCAGATGTTGCTGATTTGCTGTAAAGATGTTGATATTTTCAAATTAATGATTAAAATATATTTCACTGAATTTTTGTATGATACTACGTTAAACTAAATTATATCTGTCTCTCCATATCGATAATACTAGAGACAATATTAAATATAATAATGAAAAAGATAACTGTTTTTTTAATTTCTTACCATTTCCAAACTTCCGGCAGAAAACCGTAAGGACAAGGAAGACTGTATTCTGGTGTAAATAATTACTGAAATACCTAATGTCGTCCCGAGCAATGCGCGCTCCGCACCGCAAAGGGGGTGTTGCCAGGATATTCGAAAACAATAAAACGGTTGGACGATTTTAATCCTCGGAGCTTTGTCTTAGGAAATTTTAGGAAAGAGTTTCACTGTGAGCGTTTAAATTGGTTCGGTTAAAATGGATATATAGTGTCAGGATACTATACGACTACGTACTATCAAGTACGACGTAGTGACGATTTATTGTTTTTAGCTTTAAAAATATTTTATGTTTTAATTAAAAAAATATATTACATATATTATGTATATACAATTATACAGTGTAATGAATTCTATCTCATTCCCTCACTGATTTAATCCTATATAATAATGTGTTTGTTGCGTTATCGTGATGCATTTCGTGACGTGATCGTTTCATCAAGTCTCAAATGACAGCGATTTCTTATGTATAAACCATTGGCACTGGATAGCATTTATTAAATTTTGGGTTTTTTATTTTAATATGTAACGGGTATTCATGATATGCGGGCTTTTAATTCCTTGCTGTCGATATTTCGAGTTGCATGAATCGTGGTCACGGTAGCGGGGAGAAACCGTTAACAAGTACTAGTGGTAGATTCATCTATTTAGTTTACGATTTCGATAGTTCGTTTTTCTTTTTAGGTTTCATAACACATACAAAACAAACTTTATCCTAACGCCCCATTCTTTGCTTTATTTCTAATTTAAATATTTTATTTTATGATATAAATTATTTTTGACAGGGTTCTTACGGATGGACTGCAATCGTCCGACATATGTTGGTCACTAAATTGTTCCTGTTTCTGACAAATACTAACTTCAACAAACAAAACAAAATTCCACTCTGATTATGAAATTCCACCATCATCCCTTTTGATGTATTATTTCCCCACAATCATTCGCTTGTTTCCCTCGGCTATCAGACAGATGCCCAAGATGTTTTTGCTTGATTAATCTAATCCCTCATCGGATCGTAATTGTTCACGTAATTTCGGCTCTGTCTCGACGGGAGAGGCTTTCCTTGGAATGAACCAAATTCCATATTGCGCGCAAATGTCTCGGTATATTGGACAACGATTTCTCTCGTCTATGTGGTATCATTATGTTTGTTCTATATTTCCATCTGCATATACCTAAATTGTTTTTGACATTACTAAGTTACGATATTGCTCTTTATACGTTCTGGTTGTCATGAAAAGATTAAAACCCAAATTTAATACTTTTATTAAATTGAAGTAGCGGTAGGAGTGATCATTGCCACTCTTGTACATATTAACATGTCTATTTACTCTGAAAACTCACTGTTACATCCTCTTAAACAGAACATGTAACAGAACCGAATATAGCAGTGATAGCCTAATGGTTGAAAATCGGCCTCTCAATCGAGAGTCCGAGGTTCGAATCCCAGACGTGCACCACAGATTTTTCTAAAAAATGATGTCGTGTTAGAAATTAGTAATCACTGCTTTACGGTGAAAACCTGCACACCTGAGAGTTCTCAAAAAAATAGAGGTCTTAAAGGTGTGTGAAGTCTACCAATTCGCACTTGGCCAGCGCGGTGGACTATGGCCTAAAACTCTCTTAACTTGAGAGAAGACCCGTGGCCAGCAGTCGGCAATAATGGGTTGACTATGAAACAGAACATAGCGTTTAGCGCTGCTGTTATAGATAAAGCAATAATTGGTGTAATGGAGTTGCCTGCTCATGAACCAAGAATGTTCCTATTTTTATTACTTTACTAAATTAGGCCTTATTATATTTTATAGCATACAAAGAGCAACGAAAATGCATTTCAACTGATGTAAGTGGCTACTGCCGTCCAAAAATTAATGTACTTAACCCCAGATTAGATCAGATTCTTACCTAAGATTGGCCATAGATGCTTTAGTACTCTTGGGAATTCAGTTGAAATGCTTCGAATCAATATGTCTCCTTACCACACTCTTCAAACCAGAACACAAGCAGCGCTAAACAGTGCTGTAATTAGACAGTAAAAAGGTGAAACGGCCGGAGTCGAATATCATACTTTTCTGACACCTTAAAATCATAATCTGAAGCCTTTATTACCAGACTAGTATGGGCACCATAATCTCAACGACCACCGTAATATGAGTTAATATATTCTACTTAATGTGAGTAATGTAAGTAAATTTAAAGTCAGAATAAAGCGTATACATCTAAAGTAGTTTTGAGCAAACAAAAGCCAATCCAATTATTTTGCCAAAACACAACAACAAAACAATGTAAGATCAACAAGCTCGAGATACAAAAGAATAGAAAATAGAGAAGTGTTGTTAAATTAGAACGAACCCATTTTTTAAAAGGTTTAGGTGAATTGATTCTGCCAATGGATATTCTATTATTAATTTTCGCTACTAATATATAACTAATAGTATTTGGAAAATGTAAGCGGAGTAAGAAGTTTCAAGTCAGGAAGATAACTAATTAAAGTTGGAGTGCCTGATTTTCTGAAAACTTTTGTCTCTAACTTTTCTCTTTCATAATAGTTACAAGACTTCGTAGTAATATGTTATTATAATGATGAACACTGCGCGAACACTGCTGGACCACAGCTGGACCATTACTGGACATAGGCACATTTTACCAGATGGTATTCTACTATCACAGTGGTTCCACCGCTACACCTATTTGTAGCATTTTGCCGGCTCACTTATATATGCGGCAATCATCTCAGTCATCGACAAAAACGCATCTGAGATTTCATACAACATTGACTGTGTAGGTGAAGAATACCAATGAATTATTGAAGGAGGTAGAACTCTGTGTGGTTCGACTCCGGAAGCATCATCGTCACACCTATTTCTTCCTAATAACAGCAGTGTAATACTCAGCTGTGTCTTCTGGTCTGAAGGGTGTGGTAAGGGAGACATACTTTTCCGATGCATTCCACCATAGTCCTCAGGGGTAATGC
>DWTU01003573.1:0-10296 GCA_018251515.1 Cecropterus confusis
AATATGCAATTTAGTGAGAGTACTATTTGGTAGACGAGTCTTATTTATTAACCGACCTTGAAAAGAAGAACCACCTTCTTTTCAAGGTCGGTTAATAAATAAGACTCGTTCTAAGAATCTATGTTCGACTGTATGGTTTTTTTATATATGTTCAACGATTTCTCTCTCATTTATGGACCGATTCTCAAAATTATTTTTTTTATTCAAATGTACAGTATACTCCTGTGGTAGTACCATAGGAACCAAATCAGGGCCTGATTACGGTATCTCAGGGATATTGAGGGCAACCCACAAAAGTTACAGGCATAAACAATGTTTTTTATATATTTTCTTAAGCTATTGAGACATTTTGCATATAGTCGTCATCATCTCATGACGCTAAGCTGATGAAAGAAGGTAGAACTCTTTAATACTAATCATTAAAGAGTTGTACCTGTAAGGTACTTTTCAATTTAAATAGTCATAAATATAATTATTACTAAGCAGAGATACAATGAAAAATTTTACGTTCTACTCCTCAATCCTGATGATGCAGGTTTACTGAATGCCTTAGCCATAGGAGTTAGCAATTCGGTTGGATATATGTTAAGATTGTTAAGCAGAGATTAGGATGGAAAATTTGACATTCAACTCTTTAACCCTGATGATGCAGATGAAGTTTGGCGTCCCAACGAAATGAGCCACTCTCGAAAAATTAGCTGGATAGGAATAAATGGTAAAAAATGTACACGGGATCCCGGACTACTATACTTATAGTCATATTGCATAAAAAGCTGGGTACAGATAAATAATAAATACGGATTAAATAAAAAAATCCAGACGAAATTATTTTATTTAACTGTATCTGCCCCAAAAGCCGGTACCAGGGACATAATTAAATAAAATATGTTAAAATCAAAGCATTCTTTACTGAAAAGTAACATTGAAAGTCCAATTTTCAGCCTTTGACTAAAGGTAAAGCTTACAACTTTGTCCAAAGTTAGTCACGATGTAGTGGATCTAGAAAACAAGTTTTATTTGATTTGAACAGAGCGAAATCGGCGAACAAGTTAAACATTTCCGAGACTTTGCTTCCAAACGAGTTTTCATTCGTATTACCTGATATTTTGCTTTGACAAAGTTCTCGGAAGTTGCGGAGGCTAGACGGTAGTTCTGATAGGCGATGGCCCATAAAAGGACTGTAGAGATATGATGTATCATGTCATGTTACGTGGTTGTTTTATGATTTGTAAGGGATCCAACGACAACTATTATAGATGAAGTACCCATGCTTTACCACGGGACGTAGAATTTAGGCTTTACTCCCTATTTGTTGGAGTTACACGAAAAAATATAAGCACCTTTCAGATTTTTCAGAAATTTTTATTTTTGTTTATGCCATCTGTTTATGCCATCAAATTATTGCTATTTCTTAGCGTTCTCTTTTCATTTAAAATAGATATATGAAAGTCTGCAACCAAAGGGTTTAGTGACGTCACTAAAACAGTCACCATCTTCTATAAAAAATGTCGAATTCCTAGCCTATAAGTTAACCAGGTAAATAATCATGCAAAATTTCATGTTAATCGGACCAGTGGTTCTTGCGTGATTGAGTAACAAACAGACACACGCCATCTCATTTTTTAGGGTTCCGTAGCCAAATGGCAAAAATCGAAACCCTTACAGATTCGTCATGTCTGTCTGTCCTTATGTCACAGACACTTTATTCGGAAACTATTAAGACTACAGAGTTGAAAGTTTCCGAATTATGATCAAAAATAAGAAATATATTAAATTTATTGGGGGGCTCTCCATATATGAAACGGAACTCAAAAAATTTCATCTGTCTATAGAAAGGTCTTCGAAAATGATATTAAGGATTCTAAAACTATTTTTTGTCAAAGTCGATTATTGTTTGAGAGATAAGCATTTTCAAAGCTATAAAATGTGCTCGCCCCCCCTCTAACCATTAAAATAAGAGAGTGATAAATCTGGATAAAACATATGTTGTAGATGTCAAGAAAAACTTCGAACAAGATACGGTTGACCGTTTTTGAAATGTAGTACTTTTTCAAAAACCGAATGACATTACTTTGTAAATCATACAAACACTATGAAAAACAAACTTATGTTGGTAGTTGAAAAACTGTTCAACTTTATTTAATGATAATGCTACGGAACCCTTCGCCTACGAGTTTGACTCGCACTTGGCCTCATTTTTAGGGAGTTACTACCGTCAAACTTATTTCTTGCGTTAAACAGTTGGTAGGCTTTGTTGGAAGGCCGTACATAGACAACAGTCCATGACAAAGGAATGGACATTTTTTGTAACACTTCAAAGCAGAGTTAACCATTTGACTTTAGTAAAAAGATTTTAATGAAAATAAAACTAAATGTTACCTAAATGTATGTACTATAAATAAATACTTTAATTAAAATTTTGTACTTTTATTTGATGTTATCCAAACACAAACACAATAATTCAGTAAATAATAGAAATAAATCTAAAAATCGATACAAACATATTATCTCTTCAGTCCCCTTTTATTTGCAAATATATATGAAGTATAGTCAAGTTTCATTTCATTATATTAATGACTTATAATAAGTCCCATCATTACTTGGTACAAAAATAGTCCCAAGATACCAACGGACATAACTCAGTGTCTGAATAAGTATTGGTTTTGGTGAATATCTGATACGTCGGGTAATAAACCACGTAACCTTTACTCGATACTTGAGAAGATGGGAATATTATTTTCTGGGAGAAACGATTAATAACGAAAGGTCCCTGAGGGATGAGACATCAACGCGGCCACAAAAGAGAGTTATTTTCCGAGGGACTAAGTGATATACGGGATAATATTTGAGCTGTATACGCTGCGTTTTTTATCACAAGTCCACGAAGTTAATAAGATTCACGGGAAACAAGAACCAATTAGAGCCAATGAGGATGTACTCTATAGCTTTGTTTTTATTAGGTTATTACGCATATACGAATGAAATTTATCTACAACGTTTTAACAAGAATCTGTGTCTTTACTTTGTATGATTTTAGTTATCATAAAATGACTCTTTTGTCCCAATATTGGACAAAGGCACTGCTGTAAAAAAAAAAAAACATTTTCTTTTCTCCTCTGTTTCTATTTGTGGATTCTTATTAATTAAGTTATTTAATTCCAATTAAATTACATATTTTTACAGCTTTCTTATACTCCAATCATGTAGGGCCGTATAATTCTAGATAATGAATTATATGTATAAATTATAAACGCAAGACATGGTTTACATACGAAATAAATATCTGTATGTACATATGTACCAAACATTCATGCACAATTATGATTACACAAAGTAAATGATATTTTTCTTGAAAACGCTACGTTTATTGGCTGTATAGTCACCCATATGTTACGAATAAAAAGCAAGTTTTCAAGGTTGAAGTCGTGATTTTTACTAGCTGAACACCGCTGTTATACCCGCGTTTAAAAATGTAACTTGACATAGTTATATATAGCCGAAATATTAGACTTTATACAATTTTAACAATATAGCATTGTCTCATTAGCATTAAGTATGTGCGCGACAAATAGACGAATAACTCAGCATCTACCGATCCTCATGAAACTTGAAATAAACATAAATTAATTGAACATAACAATTTGACCTTCTACTCTTCGATTCTGATGATGTAGGGATACTGCTAGCTAGCCAAAACTCTTGAAGTTAGCCATTCGGTGCTTACGAATATATAATAAAATTACTAAGCTGAGACATACTATAAAAAAATTACCTTCAACTCTACAACCCTGATGATGAAAGGGTACTACGAGCCTCTACCATAGAAGTTAGCCGCATATATATACAGAGATACAAGATGGAAATGTTGCCCTTCAACTCCTCAAACCTGATGATGCAGGGTACTGCAAGCCTAAGTGAGATACTAAATATAATTATAATAAGAGATTAATAAGCAGAACTGATACGAATACGATGAAAAATTGGGTTTTCAACTCTTCAATCCTGATAATGTATTAAATGCTGGCCATTTCGTGCTTACCGATACATAATCAAATTGCTAAACAGAGACATGAGACGTTGAATTGGACCTTCAACTCTTCAAGCCTGATGATACAGGAATATTGTCTCTGTTATGGCGTAGGATTAAGTTGAGCTGTGGTGATTTATATGTGTCCAACCTAAACTAACCCAGGTTGGAACATAAATAAAGCGTAAAGCGAAGCGAGCAGATCGCGGCAGCGCCCTGCGAGCGGATGTGCCCAGTTTATATAAATACACCTAACCTTTATTCACCTCTATATAATTTATAAAAAAAAATATTAGTCGTGGCTTAGGCCAAAATTTTACATTTATGTTGGAAGTTGAATTTACGCTTGTATTTTTGTTTATGATTTCGTATAAGTTATACTAACGAAGCAAAATTGTTGATATTCTATGAAAACAAATTCAAAAAAGGTTAATTTTTTTTAGAATGAAATAGAAACCGACAATGCGAAAACAAAGCGGTGAACATATTTTGTTAGATTACAGCGACGAATCTATGTCCTACAAATATAAGAGTGCCCACTTTAGAATTATGTACTGTGTATGTAATAAACCAACATATGTATGAATTATTTTTTTGCTTTTTTGTGGCATGGAAGTGCGTTTCTATTTTTTGTAATCTTTTTTTTTAATTTCCAAATATAATGGAAATATAGCAAGTAGAATTGAAAATATATTAATTCGCTAACAATAATGAACTATAGACCAATCGAGTGAGGAGGTCAACTTTACGGACGAATAATGTTATTCTCAACTACCCTTAACTACCTTCAATCGCCGGATGACAAGAGGAAACTCATAAACATCAGCTACAAAGGGATCCTGTTTTCGGTTCATCGAAGATGTAGCTAGTTTTCGGGAGTATATTGGCACTGTGACAGATATTCTCATTAACCTTACGTACATTTTTGATTTCGCTTCTTTAGATACGATAACGATACGGTATTCACAAGTATTTGTTACACAGAAGATGGTAAATTGTAACTTTGATCCTTATTGAAGCTCTAAACTATTTTTTTAACTAATAAGTTCCTCATAAACTGATTTGGTTTTTAGTCAAATTTCATTATAACATAATAATTTTTGTTTTATATTATTGCAGTCATATTCTCAGCAGTACCAATTCCATTTGGCCATTTATCTTTTCGATTTTGAATTTTTTGAAACGTTTCATATATTTTTGTGTGTTTACTATGCAAATCAAAAGAGTTTGGAAAGACAAGATAGTCTTTAAAAAACCTCCTGCTTTATAAACTACAAAGCTCTTAAAACTGTAAATACCAGATTATCACGTGTCGAGTAACATGTTAGGACATTATGAGGCCAGCCCTCGACATATTTAGCATTCAAATTCTATTAAATTTACCTACATTACCTCATTATTAAGTTACAGAGGATATTATAGTTTGCATGTCATAACTTTTTATCTTAATAACTTTCATGAATACATGCATTTGTGATATAGGTATTATTATGTCAAGTGACGCGTAAGGACGTTATGAGAATAACCCTCGTCACATTTAGTACTCAAGCACCATCAAGCCTACCTACATTACCTCCTCAGTGACTCGTTAAAAAGATATAGACTTGTTATAGTAAGTTTTGATCGCTTTAAATTAGATTTATAATAAAATATGCTTTTGTAATATAGAGTTGTATAGCAATATGCCAAGTGACATGGTAGAACGTTATGAGGACACCCTTCGACACATTTAGTATTCAAGCACCATCAAGCACACTTACCTTCTTACATTTATAACAAGATCTAGACTTGTTGGAGTAAGTTTCACCATTATAAGTTACAATAAAATACGCTTCTGCAATATAGAGTTCTATAGTATTAATTGACATGTCAGGTC
The DNA here is from genome assembly GCA_018251515.1 of Cecropterus confusis. Taxonomy (NCBI): domain Eukaryota; kingdom Metazoa; phylum Arthropoda; class Insecta; order Lepidoptera; family Hesperiidae; genus Cecropterus; species Cecropterus confusis. Next base: position 5,904 of record DWTU01003573.1, read on the forward strand.
ATTATGGAGACAGTCCTCGACACACTTAGCTCTCAAGTTCCAACAAGAGATACCTATATTTTATGATATAGAATATTTTATTATATTGTATAGTTATACTTACAGTATAGTTATTATATATTAACTGTATATTTTTATAAACTTTCATAAAGACACGTATTTGTAATATGGGTATTATTATGTCAAGTGACGTGTTAGGACGTTATGGGGGCAGGCCTCAACACATTTATTACTTAACCATCACAGCCTTACCTACATTAATTACCTTCTCATTACCTTCCCGTTACAGGGAATTGTGTAGATTTTATATATTGTATCTTTTAGTCGTTATAAAGTGGCCTGAATCTGTGCACCTGCAATACAGATCTTATTATGTCTAGTGGCCTGTTAGGACGTTATGAGGATAGTCCTCGGCACATTTAGTACGTAAGCACCACTAGCTTACCTATATTAATTACCCTCTTGTTAAGTTACATAGGACTATATCGACGACCTACGTGCTGGAGCGGTCACCATACCGGTCTGTCACACGAACCCGGGACCCACTGTCCCGGGTTCGATTCCCGGCCAGATGTCAGGCCAGACATCTGAATGCTGAGTTTAAATTTTTGTTCTGGGCCCAGACCCTGTTTGTGTATTCGTCTTAGAGTGTCCATGGCACCCATGACATAGGAGAAAATCCTACTGTGGGGCTATCAGTGTAGAAAGCGTTCATTATACAGATTTTATATCATAACTTTTAATCGTTATAAAGTGGCTTTAAATATGCACTTGAAATACAGATATTATAACATATAATGACTGTTAGGACGTTATGAACACCATCAAGCTTATCCATATTATCTCCTTATTGAGGTAAGTAGACTTTATATCCTAAGTTTAAAACTGCAACATATCGTAAAAATACGCATTAGCAAGACACATTGTATTCTATATACATATATTGTACTGTACTCTGTGTTATTATGTCAAGTGACAAGTTAGGACGTTCTGAGGACAGCCCTCGACACATTTCGCACTCAAGTTCCATAAGGCTTACCTACATTAACTCCTCATTGAGTAGCTCAGAAGAAGCATCGTTTGCATCACTCACTCTTTCTGTTTTACAAAACCATCTTTGCTGACTTATAATTTTAGTCAGTAAATTTGTAAATTAGGTTAATATCATAATATATATAAAAAAAAAAAAAACATTTTAATTAGGATACTAAAAGCAAAAAAAAAACCTACCTGATTTAGTTCAGAATAAATACATTTTTAATATAAATTTTAATATAATATAAATTTTAAACTTTTGGGTAACTACTAATTAACTTCTAAGTCATTGTACAAATTTATCATTTGTATATTGACTTCATAAAATATTAAGACAAAAGAAAAACAAAATACATGTAAGTAAAACTATTTCACGATCAATACTGAAAATATGATTACTGGCACTTCGTATAAATTGAAAGTTATATACATATACTTGCAATGGCGAATCTAACTGACAAAACAAATTATAATAACAGTAACCAATATCTAGAGATGCCAGTAGAGTATCTTGATCCATAAATAAATTACCTACGTCACATATTTTTCACTTAGCTTTAAAGCCACATTTGTTTTAATTATAGAAATAGGAAACCAACATACAGTCCACCTGATGATAAGTGGCAACTATTGCCATGGACATCTGAAATCAACTCCAGGTAAGATCAGCCTTACCCGTGGTTAGCAACAGATGCCTAAGGACTAAGTTGGAATGCCTCGTATACGTATCCCTTCCGCATCTTACTTATAGCGTGTTACTTATATATGTGTGTTTATGACCTAAAATGTAATAATTTAATGTTCTTAATTTTTTTTTCAACCTTAAGCGTCATGATTAATAATAGTATTGCTCCTTTATTATGTCTGTGAAAAATAAAACAAGATTTGAATCAATCATACACTTATGTGCTCAAACATTTGCGCAATTCTTTACAATGTGCAATTTAAATTAGAAATAATTTTTAAAACAAGGAATACAGAATCAAATCTCCAAAAAGGCAAAACGAATGAATTCATGACGTCATAAACTGCATTTTCCGGGCATATTAGCCGCGCGGACCATTGCTCCAAAATGGCGGTCGGTAGTACCGTTCGCGGTTAATACTTACGTCTGTGGTTGTATTACTAAACCACATTTTACCAGTATTTATTATTACCGATGAATTTCGGATACATTTTTAAATGAACATGACATCTTTAAAGTGAGTTAATGTAATGTGGTTTTGCATATTATTGCTATTATTTTCCTTAATCTAATGTATTTATGATGTCTTATGTACTAATACGTATCTTATAGCGTGATATTAAGTCTCCATGAACGTTTTAATATGTTACTTTACTATTATATTATTTGAGAATTTGATATGTAATGTAATATCCCACTGCGTCACAAAGAGGCTAATTTATTTAGAGCCTGTGTATATATGTGTGTCTATCTTTTTACACACTCTCAGCACTCTCTAGTGCCCAATCAGTGTAACTTGAAAGATTTTACCATATTATGTATTTGACGACCCACGTGGTGGAGCGGTCCCCATACCGATCTGACACGCAGTGGGTCCCGGGTTCGATCCCCAGACAGACATCTGAATGATGAGTTTAGATTTCTGTTCTGGGTCTGGGTATTTGTGTCATCGTCTTTGTGTGTCCATGGCACCCACGACACAGGAGAAAATCCTAGTGTGGGGCTATGAGCGTAGAAAGCGTTTTACGTTTCACGTTTTTTACGATTTAAAATTCATTTCTTTGCCACAGTAATTTACCATCAGGTGGACTGCATACTCGTGGGCTATTTGCTTTTAATAAACATATGTAACGTAAAGGTGTCACAATCGACCCACAAGTACCATTCAATTTCATTCAAATTTCGATTAAAGCAAAAAATAATGTTACATTTGTCATTATTAAACCCCAAATCGGTGTAAAGAGGCGTTATCGGCAGGCCTTTTGTGTCAGTCGACACTAGACACTCGATATTCGACACATTGGGATTAAAATGCGCAATTGTTGGAGAAGTAGATTGGGCGGTAAAGGACTTAGACCCGTGCGATTGTAACTTGAAAATTTATGATGGTTACAAATGATTGTAATTTTCATCCGACCACCCAAATAAAAGAAAGATGCTTTTAACTCAACACGTCGATTATAAAACAATATTTTCAATTTCCTACACTACATGTATAACAGAAAAAAAATATTACAATATGTACATATATATATTATATACAAAAAAGAAAAACAGAAATACAACAAAAACACTATCATCAAAAATGATCCGTGTCGCTGTCTGTGAGCAAGGTTTCTAAGATGCTGGCAGCAGTTCCTCTCTGAATGGCTACACCAATTCGTTGAGCGAAATGCGTGCCAGCTCTCGGATCACCCGAAACTTCGACCAATCGACTTGACAGTAATTTAAAAAACTGACAAGCATCTGGACCCCATGGTCCCATAGTTTTAACACGAAATATACGTAGGTATATTTTTGAAGTGTAAGATATAACTCCGTACGTTATTTTTTAAGTTTCCACTCCCATGTGCAGTCCTCATGAGTGCCTTTTTTGTGACTAACACTGACATGAAGCGTCCATCTAAGTCATCACGAGCGATGCATTCATTGATTTCAGATGCTTGTCATATATGAAGTTGCTTTCAGATGTACATGGGCGGCAGTGTCCACTTACCATCGTGTCGACTGCATGCTCGTTTGCTTGTGATAAAAAATACATTTACCATATCAATATGTTGTTTGTTTCGTGTTACTAACCTGTCTACTAAACTCATAATAATAATCACTTTTAAACAATAATTAATATACAACATGTAATGTTAATTATAATGTAATTTATTAATAAACTATTTATTGATATATATCAATAGCATACTACTGAAATAATTTATATATTTGATAGAGCATTGAAATTTAATATTGCATGAAAATAAATGATTAGCCACTCTAATGCAATATTGTTAACAAGTACACTTTAGTCTTGGGCATATTAATTTTCATATTTTCTATTTTAGCTTAGGTCTTAGGACTGTCATTATCCTTATAATATTCAAGTAATAAAAGAGCATATTGTGAACCTTTAGTAATTAGTACAGCTATCCACGGATATTTGTAACTAACTCCAGGTTGGCCACAGATGCGTTGCTACCCGTAAGAACTTGGAATGTCATGAATAAGTACCCTTATTACACCCTTCAGACCAGAAGACAACAGCACTTAACACTTATTATGCAGAAATAGGTTTGGAGATGGGGCGTCCGGTGGCGAACATCAGAGAATCATTCCATAATTTACCTTAATCTTTTACCGTCAACCCATTATTGTCCCACTGTTGGGCACGGGTCTTCTCTC
>DWTU01003574.1:0-10292 GCA_018251515.1 Cecropterus confusis
CCCCAATCCCCCAAACCCCCACAACTCTAAGCTCATTTCCTGCGTGCCGCCTGGTTGTATTAATTTTAAATTAAGTACGGATAAAGCGACAGCCTGTCGAACTCGGCATAAACAAACCTAAATTCGCTTTCCGAATACGAGTTACATTCGTTGGAGGTATTTAGTTTGAATGTGACGAAAATTGAATATCATGCGAAGCCAATTATATACAATGGAAAGCAATGTGTACGTCAAAATGTATTGTAGTATTCGCTTATTTTAATATAATTATGTAGACCTTTGTTAAACGTGAAACTACGTCAGATTTTTTATTTCAAAAAGAGTACAGGAAATTGAGACGTCTTACTTCCTGTGATTTTGAATTATCTTGTGTAATAACTACGATAAGAATTGATCAGATTATTTTTGATTTTCTTGTATATTATATCTCAAACAATATTTATTCATATCGTTTCTTTCTAATTAAATAATTTGTTATAAGGAGTTGTAAAATGATTTATTATGTCACTTTTTGATCAAAAAATATTCACGAGCATTATACTCAGTAATAGGTAAGTACCTACTAATACTAACAAGAGTACCTCGTAAAATGGAACGGCACGATTTATTTGTTATTATTTGTGTGATAATAGGGATGAAAACATATATTTATAGTTAAAACTGAAATTTTGTAAAATAAGACTTGAATTGAATACGGGTAAGGGCCTCTGCGAGATCTCTGCACATTAAAAAGTGCGAATTTTCAGATGAAAACCTATCTATAAATTTAGAAATAGTGGGTAAGTTAATTACTGCACTCATTTCTCTATCTTCTATTAGCGGCACAATACATTACTTGAGCGTAGGTAAATATACGTGAAGATAACAGACGAAGTTTTAATCGCCTACATGCCTACGGAATGTATGTCCTGGTATGTAAACATTCACAGCTTTCACAGAAAGTACAGTCACAGTTTTCATAATTATGCCTTCCTTGCGACTACCAACTCGATTAGCCTGAAACTGATTGTTCAATAAATTATTCAAGTAATCTCTAGTTTAATAAGGTAACGTTAAATAGACACAAGATTCATTACGTTCTAAGTTTAAAATTATAAGGCTTCCACGTTTCTTCAACAAATTAACGACGAATGAACGAAATAGTTAATGATATCACTATATAACTAAGTTTTAGAGCCGCGTTCCAGAACCCAGCTTTCCCATTGAAGTTTTCAGAGATGACTAAGTTATTGAATGCACACACGCAATATGCCTATGGTAAAATCCTCCTTTCTATTCCTTTTCGACCGATAGCTGGAAATACATATCCCTTACAAAAAAATATTTTGAATCGCGAAGTAGTTGCCTCTCTAAAGATTATAAGCCATAATTGGTAAATGAAAATTCCCCTTCTCCTTTCACTACTGCAATTGCATTTTAAACCTAATAAGTTTCTCCTACTAAATAGGACTAAACATTTGCGAGCCACAAGATTAAATCATTCACACACGTAACTCGAATTTGTGTGTTTATTTAAAAACAGATTCACCAGCCACGTTAGCCAGTTAACAGGTTAGCTACTAACATTTGTAAATATTGATGTTCAGAGGTGTTTACCTTTGCCAAACGTCCACCGTTTGGCGAAGTACGAATTTCGTAATTTGTAGATAAATAATGCAGATTGTAGTTTGAAACGGAACGTCATGCTCATGGTGTGATCTTAGAGATCTATTGAAAAGTCATCAGATTATAAGTGTACATAATCGTGCCCAAATTTTATTAAATGGTGTTGTTGTGTATGCATAAGGTATAGGTAGCCTGAGGCATACTGTCAAGCCAATACGCCCAAAAATAAATTGCAATATAATAATACTATTAACTAGCAAAAAACGTAATTAACTAATCGTTTTAAAAATGCAGTTAAAATTATTCACTATGCCTATATGCCTGTATGCCTTTCAAAATATTATGTAAGTACGAGACAGTGAAAAATATATATATTCGAGATTTTTTAGCAGCAAATGATTATTTATTGTTGCGTTGCTATCACTCAAGATTGCATTTTAAAACCTTTGACTCTCTTCCTTACCACCTTCCCTTCTAATCAGAACCACAGTACGGTAAAAATCCTAGTGTAGGGTCCTATCTAATATATAAGTATAATATGATTATTGAGTATAGAAACTTTCATTATTATTATTTGTATTTTTTTATCAGATTGAATTAGCAATCGAGTCCACCTGATCGTAGGTGGTTACTGTCGCCCATGGACATCTGCAAGCAACTTCATGTAGAGCAGTGGTTCTATCTGAAGTCGATCACACTTACGTTGCTATTCCTGAGAATTAGGATGGCTGCCTCATATATAAGTGAGTGAGCCGGCATATCTTCCCAGCGAAACGTACCTACCTACTCACCTACAAAAAATCCTTCTATACAATCATACATTTAAAGAGGAGCCAAAGTTTAATTACTAGCAATAATTAAGTGTCGCGACATATAGATACCTAAAGGCAAAAAATCGGAGGCTCCGAGAAGAGCGGCAACACGCCGGAAGCAGGCGACGCGGCAACCTCGCGCAGAATCGATCTGAGCTACATACGAATACCACTGTACGCTAGGGGTCACCAAGCTACGGGAATTTTCTCAGATCATGTTTGTTGGGAATTTTCTAGGACTACATTTTTCGGCAATTTTTGCAGATTACCTTTTCGGGAGTTTTCTTGAATCGTATTTGTTTCTAATAAAGATTTTTTTTTTATTTTTGTATTTAAAAACTTATCGACGAAGTTATCTAGTCTACAATTTGAACTTTATTCTGTTTAACGTTTGGTTATTAAAATTATCCGAGTAGTTCAACTCGAATTCTAATGTATATTTTCGGATTGTCCTAAAATAAATTGAATCACCTGGTCACCTTTCTCGCACATGCACACGAGCGCCATCTTAGCGCCGTTGTAGATAATGTAGAATTACGGGACTGCTTTAAACTTTACATAGATATTTCGTGCCTCATATACTTAGTGACAGATACAGAGTTTTTAAAATAGGTTTATATATTTTGTAAAATGAAAAATAAATTAATAGATCCGTTATTTATCATCAAAACATTGTTTAGTCCCAATTAGGCGTCAATGATATTATATACATACATGTATGATATACATGTTGATTACATGATACATGTAATGAACAAAATCTGCATAATAAAATGTCACACTGACTGATTAATTATCACGTTAATTAAACATTGTATAACGTTTATGAATTTCTAGATTATTTTAATATTTATCATCTAAAATGGCAAAGTAGGATTTTAATGTTTTATATGCTTAATTGGAAGTCTTAAAAATTGTGAAACTATGTTTGAACTAAGTTCCCATATGAATTACATTTAAATATGAGACAAAACTAATTTTCAATAAACGCTTATTTAGTACCTACTAATTTTCAATAAATCGTATTAAAAATTACAGATGTATTATTCCTTTAAAAACACTCTTTTACATTAAATTTAGTTTACGTAAAATTTACTATGATTTTCGATTTCATATCTTCAAAACGAGCTTCATTGCGGCACCTAGAAATAAAGCAAGTTTGCAGAGCTTTGTCAAACGTACAAAGAGCCGGGTTTTCATTAAAACGCAGGCTTTGTTGGAAGAGATGGTTTCATATCCACTGAATACATACGAACTGAAAATCTGTAATACCTAGTTTAGAGGTTATAAACCTTTAGTCAGATACAATTTTATTTGAAATATATGTTTGGAATTACGTGCACTGAGTGATTTTTTAACGGGGGGTCGATGGCTTCGAGATGCAATTAAAACAATACAACTGGATTTTAAAATATGTAATTAATTTATTATTTACATGCTCAGTAATGAGTCAAGAATATAGTGAAGTTATCCTTTTAATAATTTCGCTTCGAATAATCAATATCTCGAAAGAATGTTAAGGCCAAAGAAACAAACTATTTCCTGACATTAAACTTTAACCAGATGATTGCTTCATATTATGCCAATTGGTTTAGATAATAATGTACTCGTACATAAATGGAATTGACATTATGAGGACCATATGTCTACCTGAATATATTTACGAAATATTTTGAAATCTTAATTTTTACTACACTATATAGCTATTTGCAAAATAGGTTTCAGATAATCCTTAGTAAATCCTTCGAAAAAACATTTTTCTTGCCAATTTTAATCTTTCACGATTGTCTATTATTTATAACTATTCATGGTATAACGGTAAATTTAATTACAAACGTACATTTTGTTCGCATTTATAAATAAATACGTAAAGCAAAAACTTTTACACAAACCCTTTTACGAAAATTGATTGACAGAGGAATTTGAAATTTTACACAATTATAGAAGGAGCCCAGAATACTAATATTGAAAGTGATGCATAAAAAATACGCTAAATCTATAAGAAATCACTACACACACTACTTGCATTTAATACAAACACACATAAGATGGGTGGACCATGAAAGGAACAAATAATTAATTAACGCTTAAATTTTAAAAAAATTTAAAAAAATTAAATTCCTCGATTCTTCTTGTGTAACATATATGTTATGTTTTTATCTATAGATGTAATCACTATTTAATAAACTTGATTTTTAAAAAGCTCTTCCAAATGGTCTTATAAGGAATAGGGCTCAATATAAGGCCAATATTACAAATCAAACATTCAACACAAAACTAGAGTTGTAATACTCCAAAATATTCAGTTTTACTAAAACTAAAAGCTCTTTTACTTAAACGAAATTTTAAATACTAAATTTACTATAATCTCCTTAAAAATCTCAATGAACATTTCTTAAACACCATCTTATAACTAAAACTATATTAATGGAAATTATGATAATGAGTGTTATATCGATAACTTATAAGTTGCCAATGCGTTTTAGAATGAAATTGTAAAAAAAATAATGGCCTTCATAGGGGTCCGTTCCTTGCAAAAATGTTCCTAAGATGGCCAAACTGATAATTATTATCTATGACCAGCTTTTCATATTTAATAAAATAATAGACACTACGTGCTAAGTACTATTATTATTACGAACAGATAACATGACACATAGTCTTATAGTCAGGAATATTTAAAACCCACCATTCCTAAGATAAAAAAATATATATTTGAAAATAATGTGCGATATATTGTGAAATATTAATTAGTAGTAATTACATTCATTCCTATTTTCTTTCTTCCGTGCATAAAATTAATTTAAAGCTGTGATAAAATAATTTTGAACAAAATGTGTATCCAGTCTGAGTTAAAGAGTTAAATAACTCTTGAATATGAGACCAATGTTTTGGGTTTACATTATTATTATTAAGTGTTGAATAAACTCTTATAAATAATAATATGAACACGTAGCATTGTTTCAGTTTTCCCGTATTTATAACTAGAGACCACTTTGATGTAGCTAAGCGTGAGAGGAAGGAATTTGTCATGACATGATACTAACTATGACTTTTTTATAGTTGGCCTTAAAAGGAACATGGCTCCCAAATTCACTGTAATTAAATTAGATTTACTGTATTTTTAACTATTTTACTGTATATTTTAATGATAAATATACAATGTAGGGATCTGCTGTATTTAATTACAACGGTATTTTAAAAAAATGCCGCTTGTATTTTGAATAGCAAATAAAGAAGAGTAAGAAAAGTTCATTTTCAAAAAAAATGTCACAGTTGTTAAAAATTATGTAGATGTCTTTTATACGGTTCTGTACCCAAAGAATAAAAGCGGTACCATATTACTAAAACTCCGCTGTCCGCCATAGTATATAATGATATACACGATTAATGAATCGATTAGTGAATCGATTAATGAATCGACATAGCTAGACTGTTGAAATATTCACAGGTTACGTATTTCCGTTGCAACTGTAACAACAAATAATAAATATAAAATAAAATAAATATTAGGGGGGGGGGGGCTCCCATACAACAAACGTAATTTTTCGCTCTATTTTAATAACGGCAACAGGGAGAAACTTGAAATATTCACAGAATATTTAATTATATATTCACTAAAAATTAAATTTTAAAATTAAAATGACATAAATGTTGAAGGTGGGAGGGGTTCTGGTTTTTCGACCATTTTTATTTTTCGAACTCTCGTTTTTTCGAGTCTTTCGAGAAAATTGGAAAACTTAGTTAAAACGCAATGTTGTTTACAAATTATTGCTTGACTACTATTTAGATTGATAGATAAGATCAATTAAATTAAATGATAACCTCTCAGTTACCATAAAATTCACTTTTTAATCCACAAAAAAAAAACTAAAAAGTCATTTGATTAATCAAATCATAATAGATATTCAATACGATTTTCAATACCCGACTTCATTAGAAGGAGGGATGTTTTGCGAGCAAACGTATGTATGTCAAATTCCTTGAAACGCTCCTTCTTATTATTACATATACTAAAATAGAAAAATATAATATATTGTAAGATGCTACTAAAAATCTACCATGAATATGTTTGTCAGTATTTCAGTTTTAACAGTATAGTTTATTTCCTTGAACAAACTGCTGTGAAAACGAATGCTATCTAAATCAGTAACCTGTAAAATAACTACAAAGGAAATCAAATTTTAATTCAACGCTTTTTCTTTATAGAATAAGTTATTATAGGTTATTAAACACAAAAACATTAATAGTATCTGTGATACTTTCTTATTTTACTGACAATAAAAAAAAAAACATTCGTATTTCGTCGATGTTGGCCTAATAGTGTGACAACGATATATGTATGTATGTATGTTTCTTTGTATGTATGTCAATTTCTTTGGCACGGGCTACTGCCCAAACCGCTTGAAGGATTGTGATTTACATATCATTAGAATCGTCTCAGTTTGGAAAGTGACATAAGCTATATAATTTTAAAAATAGCGCTTGCAAATAGGCAGAAAAAGAGGCGAGACGTTTTTATTATCAGGACAATATGGGTATCAAATGAAAGCTAGTAAATAGACCACTCTAAAAATATATGTATCATATTAATTTTGCTTGTCTATTTTGACGAAAACTCATATAAAGCGTTAAATTAAATAAATAATTTTTATTATGAACAAAACAATCTTTTAAAGCAGTCAGGTTTTTGTTTTAATATTTATAACAATGTTACTAGTTGCATAAAAGAGTAACAAAGACAGACAGATCGTCACAAACTTTCGCATTTATAATATTAGTAAGATTTACCAACTGGTTGGCAGGGTGATATTTTTCCAGTGTATGTACGTTTTATGTATGTATGTTCATTTCTTTGGCACGCTCCACAGCCCAAACGGCTAGACGGATTTGAACGTATGGGGTGGCATTGGATTTGTAATAAGTGGCAGAGCGACATAGGCTGTAGCACATTTTAAACATGGCGCGTGCTAATACTCGAACTAAATGAAACTTTGAACCTGGTGTAACTATTTCTGCCTAATAACTGCAGTGTTAAGGGCTACTGTGTCAACGACCCACGTGGTGGAGCGGTCGTCATACCGGTCTGACGCGCAGGGCGTCCCTGGTTCGATCCCCGCCAGACGGACATTTAAATAATAAGTTTAGATTTCTGTTCTGGGTGTTTGTGTGTTCGCCCTTGTGTGTCTATGACACCTACGACATAGAAGAAAATCCTACTGTGGGGCTATGAGTGTACAAAGCGTTTATGTTTAAGCGTTTATGTTTAAGCGTTTATGTTTACTGTGTTCTGGTCTGAAGCGTTAAAAAGCGTCAAGGTGGAAGACAAACCTTAGTCGTAAAACGTAATGGGTGTTAAGATTCTGATCTTATCCAGGGTTGATGATAGATGTCCATGGGCGGCAATGGCCACTTACAATCAGTGGGCTGCATGCTCGTTTTCTTCCCTTACACTATAAATAAAACTTCCCATACAGAACTGAACGGTTAATATGTTTATTAATTTAAGCCACAATTTAAACAAACGTATTCAAAAGTGAACAACGGTGTCCTATTTCCAAAAAAAAAATAACTTCTATTTGTAACTTCTACAAAATTCACTCTAATCATTTCGAACCTTATTACGTAAAGTTAGAGCTGAAGTTACGAAAACAAAAACCACCCTTATATTCAACCCCAGTGGGGTTTGGAAAAAAAGTAACGGAAAGCAAACCTTGAAGGTTTTTGTGGGCAGCAAAAAGTCTGTCGTCGGAGTAATAAATTAAAATATAATACAAAGATGCATCAAGAGATAGCTTCCTCTTTCGTTATTAACTAGCCGCGCTAAAGGAAGATTTTAATTGGATTTCATAAATATATTATTATTATTGGGTTAACTTTTCTTTTTTATAAGTTTGAAGTAGCAAACGAGCATACACTGATACGTCCATCTGATGGTAAGTGGTTAAGCCGTCCATAGACATCTGTAAGCAACATACAGAACAGAGGTTCTATTTGAACTCAATCACATACGCGTTGCTACTCCCGAGGATTAAGATGGTCGCCTCGTATGAGTGAGCCAGCAACCACCGAATAAAAAACATAATAAACATAAACGCTTTCTACACTCATAGCCCCACATTAGAATTTACTCCTGTGTCATGGTCGTCATGGATACATAAAGATAAATACACAAACACCCACACTCAGAACAGAAATCTAAACTCATCATTCAGATGTCTGCTTGGGATCGAACTCGGGACTCACTGCGTGTCAGGTCGATATGGTGACCGCTCTACCACGCGGGTCGTCAATTGAAACGGAAAAACCGAAACGCCGGAATTGCGTCACGCTAGAAATAGGTGTGTCGGTGGTACCTACCTGGTCGAACTACACTGGTTCTAACACCTAGTGAATTCACATATGTATCCCTTACCACAACCTTCAAACACAGTTATTATTAGGAAGAAATAATCTATACTTTCCACACCCATGGCCTTTTATTTCTTTTTTATTTTGTCATATTTTTATTTCAAAACATTCTCAAATCTATTTTTTAACGACTCTTGTAATCAAACGTTCCCAAAGTATTCTAAGCCGGTTAGGATACTCAGATCACGCACGGCAACGGATATCGCGTCCGGTCAGAGCCGGCCGTTAAAAAAGTTAGTGCTTTCCTGTTTACATAGTTCGATATTCAATAGATTTGAAGGATTTAGGAAGTTGACAGATTATCAATATTCTGTAGTGAATATTTTGAGCACAAGAGTGGCAAAAAGGTTGCGTTAGGTTTGGTTTGCGAAATTATCGTTCATTAATGTAAGTTATAAAACGTAAAACTGTTTCAGAAAAAATGTATTCTGTATAGTATGATGTAATTTTTGATAGGTACAGCAATTGTTAGAAAGACCTTATCAAGGAAGGAAGGAAGGTCTCGTTTGGTTTACGTTTCAGGAGACCCAAGGGACGGTGGGTTTTTTGGACAAAGCATAAGTTTGCCTATTTAACAAGGTATTGCAACCAGCGTTCTTAGGATATTCGAGAAGCTTTAGCGATTAAGTTATGTCTAAATTAAAAAGAAAAATCTTACATATACATATTAACTGTATCGGCACTGACCAAAGCTACTCATAAGATTCATCTCTTTTCAACCTCATTTATTAAAGTTCAACTTTTTAAGCGCGTCATAAGAGGCAAAAAAGTAAAGGTGAAAAGATATTTGATGATTTATAGATTATTCTGCCTAATGTCTGTGTTTGAATTTATTAAAGTTGGTTTGATCAAATGCGAGGTTTAATCTTTTCGTGATCTGAGCTAAGTTTGTGTTAACCTACGAGTCAAATCGATAGTAAGAAAGATTGTAAATCTAACATGTAAATTGAATTGTAAGAAAATTTAAAAATATTTAAAAAGAAAATCTTACAACTTTATATAACAATATTTCCATAAAGATAATAACCCTTTTATCAAAACTTAGATCCCATACGTAAGTTAAACGTTGCATCACAAGGAGTGCTCGTTGAAACGCGAAACACGTGTTGGCGAACTTTTTGCACATCTGTGTCCAAGAATCAACTTTTGTACCGTTACTGCTTTTATTGAACTAGCTTTGGACTGCGGCTTCGTTCGTGTGGTTACGCGTACGTTAAATATTACAGATATATAATACATTTTTTTTACTGATCGCCTTTTTTGTCTAATGGATAGATGGATGACCTGATGATGATTACATAGATACATTCATAGAAAAAAATCCCCACTCCATTTGTCTGGTCGGGATCGAACCCAGAATCATGATCCCCGGTCAGGCAGACATCTGAATGACTGATGATGATCAAATGATGATCAAAGACTTACCTACGATTAGCCACAGATGCGTTGCTACCGCTGAGGACT
>DWTU01003575.1:0-10291 GCA_018251515.1 Cecropterus confusis
GACCCAGAACAGAAATCTAAACTCATCATTCAGATGTCTGTCTAGCCGGGGATCGAACCCGGGACCCACCGCGTGGTAGACCGGTATGGTGACCGCTCCGCCGCGCGGATACTACATAGGAATGCATATATCAAAATATATAATAGTATTTAATGTTATGTTCACAGTGTTTTGCCTTGCAATGTGGTGCATTCAGCACTTGATAACGAGCAGATGGATGACGAAACTATACTGTGAGTATAAAATATGTTAGTGCAGGTAAAACAACCAATCCACGTGATGGACATGAAGTTACTAAAAAAAACTGTATTTCGTGTTTTGTTTTTATTAAAATTCACGTATAATCAGTTATACTTAAATACTACACTAACTTGGAAGTCACAGCCTCATCAATTTTATTTATAGCAGCTCTTTTTCTATTTCAGACAAAAGAACGAAGAAGCAAAACGTTGGCGAAATTTTGTAGAGTCAATTCGATCGAAACTAACGGTCAAGCAAGTGGTAGACGGAGTCCGTGGTGGCGGAGAGCTGTCGTTTGATTATCTCACTCTAATTATAACGGCAGAGTAAATCTTTTCTGTACATAATATCACAACAAAAAATTAGGGGCTGAAAAGACAATAGCTGTAAAAAATTGCTAAGTAGGATTCGACTCTGTTGCTGAACTTCCCGTACTACTAACTATGATGAAACGAAACAAGAATCATTTAACATTTACCTTATGTAAAACATTTTATATACACAGATATAGTGATTTTTATACTGGCAATCAAGTCGCTCACTAATCATGTTTTTGTTCGTGACCTCCGGGGCACATTGTAATATGTTTTCTTTCATTCATTTCTGAATCCTTGTCGTAACCTTGACTCACATATTATTTCTTATAGATCTTGCATTGCATCTTGATTTAATTTATTGCAGATTCATCACTCTGTTTAAAAAACGTAAACAAATTGAAGACAAAATAGGTATTTTGCCTTCAATTTGTATATATAAAATATAGGTAAAATTTATATATAATCTTTTACTTTTCTAGCTCCCTCGCCGCGCTTGGGCTAGTCGAAAATAACGCTTCGAACATAGTGGCAGCGATGTTGGTTTCGCCACTAATGGGCCCCGTTATGTCTATAACATTTGGCACTATAATATCTGACAGAAGTCTAGTTAGGAGCGGGTTTGAAAGCTTAATCCTAGGCATGTTATTATCTCTACTATTTGGTTTTATTTTCGGATTAATTCTTGGAACCACGGAAATGCCGTGGGGCTTTGGAGACTGGCCTACTGAGGAAATGAAATCTCGGTAATTGTTTTTTTTTTAGTCGTATCTGTCTTATTTTAATTTTGTTTTTAGGTAATAATCAGTTCATACGTTATTTGACGACCCACGTAGTGGAGTGGTCGCCATACCGGTCTGACACGCATTGGGTCCCGGGTTCGATCCCCGGCCAGACAGACATCTGAATGATGAGTTTAGTTTTCTGTTCTCGGTCTGGGTGTTTGTGTATTCGTCTTTGTGTGTCCATGGCAACCACGACACAGGAGAAAATTCTACTGTGGGGCTATGAGTGTAGAAAACGTTTATGTTTATTTTAAAAGTCCGAACTGCGGTAAATTCTACTAAGATTTACCAATATGAGCTGGTAAATGTATGAAATTATTAAAAGAGTTGATTTTTCGGGCGTTTATAAACAGAGTTTGTTTCATGTTATCTTTTAGCAATAAAAAATAGTAAGTATTAAGATAGAAAATATATGAAACCTCTTCTGATTTTTTCAGTGGTAACGTCCGAGCGCTATGGATGGGTGTATTGTGGGCTCTAACATCTGGTACTGGTGTGGCTTTGGCGTTGCTACAAGGTAGCGCTGGGCCACTCATTGGCATCGCAATATCAGCTTCATTGCTGCCCCCAGTTGTTAACTGTGTATGTTTTTTTCTCTAACATCTGTATATCAAATCTGTTATATAATACCTACATTCAAAATGTATTTCAAAATTGTTAACCCCCTGAAATGAAACAAAATGCTACAAAACTATAAATTGTAATAACTTTAGATAGAGCTGATGAACTTTATTGAATTAAAGAATGTTACCGTCTATCGTTGAAATTAAATTCAGTAGTTCTGGTTCTGGAACGGTTTGAAACACACAGACAAAGAGACAAATATTAAAAAAGGAAACAAACTTTTTTTTGCAAATATATGCTATTTACAGACCGCTGCTATATCCGCCACCCGTGCAGACCTGTCATTATCAATCGTAGATAACATTGCTGTCGAACCTGAGATCACCTACAGATGCGTTGCTACTCCTAAAGAGTGCACTGAAATGCTTTTTATAGTGTCTCTTCCTTAACACACTCTTCAAATCAAAACACTGCAGCGCTATCTATTGTTATTAGGCAGGAAAGTTGTGGCGTTGCGGGCTCCGGAGACGAACCACGTGGAATTCGACCTCCAAAATTTAAAATTTCATTTCAGGGTCTGTACTGGTCATTGGCATGCATTTGGCTACTATATCCAGGTGTGAAAATTCCTCACCTCAAAGGAGAACCGTACAACGGCAACTCATCCTACATACCACTCTACCACGAATACCTTCCTATAGAATTTGCTATTAACGGTAAGGTAAATAGTAAGTGATTTTAAGCTAAAGACGAACAAGGCTCCTAATTCTGAATTAAAATTCAGACTTAAGTATATAATTATGTACGCAATTATTTCGGACAATCGAATCATATGTAAAAAATAAATGAATTATTTTAATAACCACACTCGTAAATCTCGTGATCAATGCGTCGTCGCGTCAGTTAACCTATTAATTGAAATATCATATATTATAGGTATAGTAGGTAACTAATGAAATATAATAATAATTACGATTCTATATTCTCCGATCAGTATTTTACATTTCAGCTACACATCACTAAGTTACCCAAAAGTAATTACAGACAATAATATACTTCTTAAATACGTTACAGGAATTGTAAGCTGTTGTCTTACCATAGTGAACGTGATCTGCATTTTCATTACGGCGATAATATTCCTGAAAATAAAAGAAGTGGCTGCGCCATACACGTCCACCCCCGATCTGAGACGATTCTGGCAACAGGACATTAAGGTGGCTCGTGAAGCCAACCGCGCCAATTTATACAAAGCCGAAGAGGAGGAACGTGCAGGGTATTATAATCAACTCTAAAGATTTTTAATCACGATAGACGTGTAGAACTACCTCATAAGAGCAATGTTAAGCATTACGGTATTCTGCTTTGAATGGTGTGTTTTATATGGGGTTGATTACAGGTGTACATACCCATGTACAACAAAATCACACCTGGTAAATGGCCACTGCCACCCGGCAGTGGCCATTTACCAGGTGTGATTTTGTAGTAATTGTTTAAATATTTAATGAAAGTAACTTCTTCTTCACTTCGACTATGTGAAACTATGTGTTCATTTCAATTAAATATGGAACTGTTATCAGATCTATAATCAGAGAAAAAAATTACCAAACTAATAACATTTTCAGATTAGTCATGGACGATATAAACCAAGCTGATGATGAGGATCTTAAAGGAAAACTAGAGGCGGCTGTGGAGGAAGCTTTGGACGATGAGACTTACAGAAAAGTTAAAAGAATGAGTTACCAGAGCCATAACGCCGATGAGGTAAATCAAAAGCAAGTGGCTAAAATCTTACCATTATAGTTCTCAAAGCAGAAATAAAAACTTTTTGGATTGGAATAAAGTGCAGCAGCAGCAGCATCGAGATGTTGCCTAAATTGCTTAGGGTTCCTAATTAGGCTTTTGGTCTTTTTCGTTCTATAACATCACTTAGATATATCCTATTTCAGATAGATCGACACATTCGATTTGAGTTTGGTTATAGATGTCTATAAACGTCAGTCAATTAATCATCATAGGTCAGGTCATCAAATGACCTTTTGCCTTTATCTTTTGAAATCTAAAATATGCAGCCATATTAATGATGGTAAAAGTTAAAGATAGTTAAAGGACGGGTCAAGACACATTTTAATGGAATCTCTTAATCTGTTCGATCTTGTTCAAGTTAACAATCACAATAACTTTGTATTTTATAGGTAATCCGCTCAATCGGACTCCAGTCACGAACGCCCATTTCAGTTCGATCGAGTATAATTAATTCAGGGACAACAACGCCACACGCAAGTAAATATGCCAATGACAGTAAACATCCTAATGATATAGCTGCATTGGACAAGCTGCTGACTTCATTGCTTGGTCTTCGCGAGACCAGAAGAGGGAGATCCTTTCGCTCGCACTTAGGAACTCCGAGGAACAGTAGAATGCAGCCATTAGAAGAAATAAGACATAACAGGCGATCGGAGTCGTGGCCAGAAAGGATTTTCGAGGATTCAATCATCCGCAATGTTTTACACAACTTAAGGGCCAATCGGAAAAGCTCACTAGTTGAGGAACCGTTCTTGACACCAAAGTAGAACTAAGATTTCAGACCCTACGACCTTCGGATTCATTATTCCTAATTAGATATCTAGGTAGCTACTAGTCATAGTGTCTATTTATATAGACTAAAGACACATTAAGCGGTTTCAGCTTGTATCAGCGTTGTATTTACGAACAAAATATATCTTAGCAATGGAGTAGCCAATGCTCAGTATTACTTGTAGTTGCTGTGTTCAGTATCGTCCATACAGTTGACTTGGACGGTGAAATATGATTCATGTGAATAAAATTATGCATCTTCACACAAATTTGCGTCTGCATACGTGATGGTATGTAGCCACTGCCACCCACGGCCATCTTTAAACAATCCTAGATAAAATACATCTTACCCCAGGTTGGCTACGGATGTGTTTCTACTTCTGAGGAACAATTTAGACAACCTCTAATGTATCACTCCTAACTAGAATACAGCAACGCTTAACACAGTTGTTTTTAGGTAGATATGTGAGGCAGGGGTACCTCCGGAATCGAACCTCAAAGAGTTCTCGAAGGGTTCTTCTGCTTTTGTATCATGTCGTAACACGAGTTGTTTGTACCTTTATCAATGAAACTACATGAAATAACAACGATAATAATTTATTTATTAATTGACTCCATTCGTTTAAAATTGTAGATAAAGTGTATAAGTGTTCAATAAAAATCACAACTACGTATACAAAATAAATAACGCTTAAAGAAATACATACATATTGTATTTATTACTCTGCACCTACATAATCACAGCATTGCTTATATGAATAGGTTAGACGTTAAGGAACAATACACAAATAGGCCAGACGGAACATAATTGAATACCTTTCTAGTATAAGAGTCAGCACTCCCTGGTGAAGAGCGGTAGCTCTAGGCTAAGTATTAGGTGGCAAGAGGCGCCAAAAAGCAAATAATAATTTTGATTACACGAATAGTGAAAATGTCAACCTAAAAGCGCTATAAAACTTCAAACAAAACGGCAACCACGTTGTGTATTTGCACATAAGAAAAGTTCACGCAAAGTAGGCCTGGGACATGCGCTCCAGGTGCCTCCCTGCTCGTTAGATCCGAGTTTAATAAGAATAATAAGTTTAAGACGACAGTGAGGACAATTGCGAGAGGTTTCAGAGTTTAATTAAAATTGAAATCGTATGTTAATTAAACTCTGAAAAGAAAGGAATTGCTCAGAGAAATACAATATTACCCAGTAAACTTAACAGTACGCGATTTATCGCTTGGTCCGACGACATTGTAGTCGATTACTACGCTGAATTGTATACAATAATAGATAATTCATAGACGTATGTCAAAATTGATATAGATAATGCAATGAGTATTTCACAAGATTTTTTAAATTTTAAGGCCTAAGCTATTTATAGCAATTATTAAATTGCTTCGGAGACATTAAATAACACTTATTTGATTCGCGAAAAAAGAGATTAATAAGGTAACCACGTCCTAATAACACGTTTAAATTTATAAAAGTCAAATAACCAATTATTTTTTACAGTCCTTATTCCTTAATAAGTTCAGTTATTTTGAACTAAAGTTCAAAATTACATTGTATTTTACAGATTGTTCTTATGCAATTTCCATTCTCCTACTATCTAAGTTCTTGGTAACTCCCAGAAACATTATTCGTAGAAATAGGTACTTAAAGTACCTAAGTAAAACAAATAATTCGTTTAGCCAGCTTAGCTAACAACTAGTCCTAAGTAGCTCTATTAGAATTTTATGTAAACATAAAAACGGTTCTAAGCAGATGCCACAAAAATGTACATTTTTTAAACATTACAACAATAAACGAGCACTTTTTGTAAGTAATACGAAAATGGTTTCTCGGAAAAAGCTCTATCTTAATTTGCATGAAATAATGCTTATATTACACAATGTAATCAAGTACATCACCAAGTAATGTATAAAGGTGATTGAGAAATATAGTTTTGAAATACATATATGGGTACATAGTCAAAATAATTTTCTTGATATGCTAACATGATCTTTTAGATTATAGAAATTTCAGGACGTTATTAACACAAATAGAGGATTAGGATTACATTATGTCACAACAGAGGGCACTGTTAGCGTGGGTGAAGTAGACATATTATGCAAAATCCGCTTGAAAACAAATATGACAAAGGTGAAAATCACGATAATAAGATAATTTGATTGGCCTACTAACCTCCACTTAATCTCTTCTAAATGGAATCAAATTGGAATTTGAAATACTGTCATAGTCCTCTTTCTAAAATTACGTCTGAAATAGCTCCAATTCTATGAAATATTCGCCTTAGCTCGTCATGAGACATTGGGATAGCAAAACCACACTGTATTCATAAAGGACAATATTATATTGCATATGTCTAGTATCATGACATGGTTATAAATAGTAACATAATTCCTATAACATATCGTTTCATCTGAGAACAGTTAAAATTTCTTCAATACCAAATTGACTTCATATCTAATTGTACACTACATTGTCAGTAGGGAAAAACGTTAATAACGATTCAGTATATGGTTCTTCCACATTTAGGTTATTGGTCTTTTTCCATGTTAGTTACATTTTTTAACGACTGCTTATGTTTCACTTGTGATGTATACACATCATATCCTAAAGAAATTGTATTATCATAGAGAACTCTGTACCTTGTTGGTAGATAATAAAAATTAATAATTTGCGCCGGCGGCCAGACAATCCACTCGGCTCTGTACAGAGTTATAAATTTTTCTCTTACCTCCTCTTTGAAATTTTCTAATGGATTATCTTCTAACAATGCCAAACTGCCAAAAAATGTTACAATCATAATGGGAGAAAATATTAATTGGTCCAGCAATAGTTTCTTGGTCACCATATCTAAAGTTTTACCTATTATAAATCTATCTAATACTTTGTACCAGTAGTGGCATAAAACACCTAGAGATGCCCCAGAGAAAGCCATGTGCATTGTCCTCTTGGGATCATACTTTTCCTGGTCTCCGGTATAAACTTCATATGTTTGTTCTATTACATCACCTAGGGATGACAAACTTATAGATATTGAAATATTTGTGTATAACAAATATTTGTCACTAAAGGCCACTTTGACAACTCTTTTTAGTTGAGATACAGGACCTGATGCTCGCACATTTGTTGCTAGTTTCCGCCATGTAACACCGAGTGCTTGCATTTTCTGTGTCTGAAATTGAGAAAAACAAATTTGAAAATATTTTTAAAGAGACTTACGTCTGCAAAATATGAAAAGCCATTTATATACCCATTATCTCTAACAAGTTAAACAAACCTGAAAGAATATTAGACAATAAATTACAGAAATACTTTTTAAAAACTTAATTAAAACAAAACCAGTTTCAATATATTTATTGATAGTATAAATCACACAAAAATTCATTAAGGTTTAATTTATTAATCATAAATTAACTGGTAGTCACTATTTTCCTTTACATAGAAACAAATTAAATGAATATAACTTAAGCCTTTTCAATAATTGTTGTATCAGATTTCTTTGGCAACTTCTGGTGTTTTACATGTGAAGTATAGATATCATACCCAAGTGATATTGTATTGTCATATACTACTCTGTATTTAGTTGGCAAAAAGTAGAAGTTTATTATTTGCGCCGGTGGCCACACAAGCCATTCTGCTCTATATAAAGTCCAAAATTTTTGTTTTACTTCATCATTGAAATTATCTAGTGGGTTTTCTTCAAATATGGCTACAGTTGCGAAGAAAGACAGAATCACAATGGGAGAACAGATAAACTGATCCAAAAGTAATTTTTTAATAACCATATCAAATGTTCGGCCTATGATTATTTTGTCTAAGAAGTTATACCAATTATGGCATATAATGCCAGTAGTACATCCAGAAAGGGCCATTTGACATGTTCTATGGGTGTCAAAGCTATCAATATCTCTAACATGCCACTCATAGCATTGTTCCATAATATCTCCAACGGTGGAAATTCCTATGGATAGCAAAACATTGGTGTAAAATAAATATTTGGGACTAAAAGCTTTATTAGTCGTTACTTGATAAATTGAGTAAGTTTTCGATAATAGTCTTCGAATTTTCATAACTTGTAAGATTAAGTATTTTACCTAAAACAAGCAGATTATGATTAGAAATAATTTACAGCAATGTTTTGGTTTTCTTCCTATGAATATATATTAAAATAATATGCAGATTTTGGTGCATTACGATCATGGGCATATTCAAGGAGGTTAAGGGTTCTGAACTCCTCTCCCCCTTCACACAGTCGAGGAAAGAAAGAATCTTCAAACTGGAGGGCCCTTTATTCGTTGGCAAATTTCGAACTTCATTTATTCCGCGCCCCCTTCAAAATGCCATGATTACAATTTTGAATACCACTAGTGTGAAAATCACAATGAAAAATTTAAAGAAAATATGAAGAAGTACTTACTTATTGGGATTACACAATTTTATTAAATTTTATAATGAATATATACCGGTAGATTTTTTAAATAATGTGCAAGGTTGACTGCATATCAGTGTTATAAAATTAAATACGACGCAAAAGCGTACTATTATTTTGGCAATATAACACGATATTCAGCTAACCTAAAAATTAAACATTGTTATCATTTTACTAGAGGCAAGAGTCTGACAGACTGACAGTTGAACACCTGACCCTGACAGTAAGTAAATAAAACGGCGACCAGCTGATCTAATCAGTGACAAATTTTATACGTGAATAATATATAAATCTAAAAAAAACATTTAAGATTCAATAATTAATTTAATAAATGAATTTGATGTTTGTTACTGTGCAGGGACTAAATATATGACGCGGCACGGCAATACTAAACGGGGGTAATACTGCTCATGTGTAAAGTCAAATCATTTATTGTCTATGAACGATGCCAATTGCCAAATTGCTGTCGACAAGGAATAAACTTGTTTTATTTTAAAAGTACATACATTAAGTATATACATTACATAAATTTAGTCTATTATATTTACAATTTTAGGCTATTATAATAAGTGAAACTTGTTAACATGGCAGGTAAGGAAACTTAAACAAACATGTTATGTTTGCCGCTAGACGCTTTATTTTTGTGGTGTAAAACAGTAACTAAATAGCTACTTAGCCACCAAGCAAAACAAAAAAAAAATAGCTATTTTTCCCTTATTGTAGTAATCTGTTGAAATGTTTATTTATTATAATTACGGCCAAATTTAATGATAAATGTTAGATGGTTCTCTTTTCGATAATTATTTAAATATTATTATGAAAATAGCAACATATTAGTGTATAACTAATATGTTGCTATTTTCTCAAAAACTTCACATCCCCATACTTTAGAAGGGGCAACTTTTATGTGGGACCATCCTGATATTTCTGACCTAGACCAAACCGTACAATATTGCGTACAATATTGCAAAAAAGAACTCTATTTTTCAGACAAACTCACTCTTGATAGACATGCTATGAAAAATCGGGCAACGGCCCATCTTCGGATCTATGTCGGTGGATTACTAGACTCTGCCACTATAGACGAATTGTATGAACATTTCATACCTTTCGGTCAAATAAATGGCATAATTGTTAATAGAATATTTGGATTTGTGCAATTTGAAAAGGAGTCAAGTGTCCAAGAAGCAATTTCTAAAGCTGACGGCAGTATCTTCCAAGGCAAACAAATAACAGTTAGACCGGCACAAACACACAATGACAAACCAAGGTACCCTATTTATATAAAAAAAAAAATATAAATATGTAGAAGATAACAAAATAATAAAATATAGGACAAGTACAACATATTGAAAAAGCTTCTTTCTGAGATATTGTGATAATATTT
>DWTU01003576.1:0-10291 GCA_018251515.1 Cecropterus confusis
GCACGGGTCTTCTCTCAGATTGAGAGAGCTTCAGGCCATAGTCCACCGCGCTGGCCAAGTGCGAATTGGTAGACATAGCATTGTCGTTAGTGTAAATTAAATCTTAACATTAGGCTTGTAATCAATGTAACTTTAATTAATAGTAATTTTAAGCAGTCCAATTTTAGTTAATCTAATTTGCGTCCAAACTTTATGCAATTCTAAATTAGTGTCATACGCACATGTGATATCAGGTTAATTGAAATTTTGGGATGGGACATATTCGATGTGGGCCTTTAATTAAATGACCACAGGCGTAATTGCAAACTAAGATATATATTTGGGAAATTCGGTAAGTGGTAAACGTCGATGTAGCCTAAATAATAACATAAACGCTTTCTACACTCATAGCCCCATAGTAGGATTTTCTCTGTCGTGGGTCCCATGGACACACAAAGACGAATACATCAACATCCAGACCCAGAACAGAAATCGAAACTCATCGTTTTCGTAAAATAGATTATTTTACGAAAATGATGTATTATTTTACTTACGTTCTAGACAAAAGTTATTATAGAGATTAAGGATATGTTACATATTAAAGGCGGTAGAACACTTTTGTGGATACAGAAGCATCAGCGCCACATCTATTTCTGCCTAATAACCGCAGTGTTGTGCGCTACTATTATATACTATGCTACTTATATTATATACTATGCTACTATTATATATACTATATATTATGTAGTAGGGGTGATATACTTATCCGGGGCATTTCAGTTTAGTAACGCATATGTGTCTAACCTCAGCTCAAACTCTAATCTCACCTGGGTTTGATTACAGATGGTCATGAGCGGCAGTGACCACTTACCATTAGATGGACTGCATGCTACTTTTCTTTACCTAAATTATAAAACAAAACAATCCTAAATTGAGGTCGGCTCTACCACATGACCTCAAAACGCTGCTTTTATACTTCATCCAAAATTTAATCCTGCGAAAATCCTCCCAAATTCCGTTATAGTATTGACATGGAATGACAAATATAGGACATTCCGAGAATTCGTAAAATTAGCGTCACCATACCAGCACACGTCTTAGTTACGCCAGGTTAACACATGAGGTTAATTAAGATCGTGGTAACTGACTAGTGCAGCGAGTTAGTGAGTGCTCCCCCTTATTGATACAACTTAATCGTCGAGACGCTCATCTAACGCATAGATAGTTAAGTTTAAACTGTTACGACATCGATTAAATACTAAAGGTTTTAGTTACTTTTTATTTGCTTCATTTTTAATAATGTGTAAGGTGGTTTATTATACATTTATCGT
This sequence comes from Cecropterus confusis, assembly GCA_018251515.1. Taxonomy (NCBI): domain Eukaryota; kingdom Metazoa; phylum Arthropoda; class Insecta; order Lepidoptera; family Hesperiidae; genus Cecropterus; species Cecropterus confusis. Next base: position 1,311 of record DWTU01003576.1, read on the forward strand.
AATGAGGGATGGGGTCTAAACATAATCGACACGGTTTTTCCTTTAATTTGTCATAGCTTAATTTTAATCAAAGAAATTATGAAACGCCACTGTATTTTTTTTAACTAACTACATCACTTCACGTATAGAATATCGTGGAACAAAGCTGTATTAAAACAAAACATTTATACAGGGCCAAACTTTTCGTAGTCAAATACTTGTGATATATGGACATACAGACGGTCGGAGGAAACATTTGATGGACGAACGGACAGTAGGGCGCAGATAGACTGACAGATAGATATAAGAAAATTATATTGACTGTATGTTTAAATATTTTACTACGAAACTCTAAAACTTGATTCTTCTGTTTCGGTATTATTAATAAGGTATTGTAAATACAGCTGTACATAAAATCATAAAATAATTTAAATTACACAAAAAAAGTGTACGAGCTTAGAAAATGACCATTACACATTTCGACAACACACAGTTTCGTCGTTGTCATCGAATTTAGAATACTTTTTGGTTGTCAGTTAAAAATAAATATCGACAAGCGTAGCCGCGAGCGAGAGCCAGTTTGGCAAATCGTTAAAAGTTAAGGGTTGTAGGTAGTTCGACAAATTGGAGTATCCGATGCTGTTGTTAGTATAATTGCTCCATGTAATTAACGCGCGTCACGTCATTTTTGCCATTAAAGTTTGACGTCAAAGATCAAACGACAATATAATATGAAAAATACAGTTTGAAGAGAGATTTTGTTCGATACTATTTTTCAAAGTAAAATAATTATGATAAGTATATTAAAAATGGAAACGTACGTAAACGTACATGAAAACGATAAATTTATATGTACATATACAGTGGAGCAAAGTGCTCCAGCATCAATTACGAAGAGCCCCAACCGCGAATTCAAATAAAATTATCATACCAATATAAATTGCAAAGCAATAAAAAATCGCTAACCATATCAACTCGTAATTAACATTAGAATCTACTTTGAATACATTGAAATAATTAAAACGGTTTTATTAGTACAATAAATAACATACGCAGACATGTAATTGAATTTTAAATTCATTAAACGCGAAACACTTCTAATTAGTTTTAGCTGTACTTTGTTAAAGGAATATGTTTCATTATAATACTAATTAAGTTCGTGGAAACCAACCGAGACCGTACGAAAAACTGGATCATAAAAAGTTAAGAGTACGAACATACGAGAACATGTTTATTTAAGGGTTAGGGTCTTTTATTATTAAAATATTTTCATGCACAATTTTACATCGCATATGAAATTGTAAACAGAATACGTAAAACGGACTTACTAGCCGTCAGCGTCAAGCTTCCCCAATCCGAATGCAAACATCTCGTTTGATATCGACATTGACACTTTAAGTCTGACCAGCTGAATCTCGGCCATTTGTATTAAAAATTCCTTTGACAGTAGTGGCTATCGAATAATGATTTGTGTACGTCACGCCGGCACCGCTGTCATACTTGCGCCAAATTTTCACCCGGGCTTTTTTACTATTTTTTAACGGACAGCCGGACGCCGGGCACTGCGTTTATTTATTAACAAAATTCGCCCGTCTACCTAACGCGTCTCTCTCGTGCGCCAATCAATAACGCCAATATGAGCTGTGTAACAATGGAGTAGGGTTCTCGTTTTGGTGGTCGTGCGGGTACGCGTTATGCCGTTTCGCCGCAAGCGGCCACCGTTTACGAGGCTGCATAGGCGCGACGCAGCAATGCGCCCGTGCGCTCCACCCATATCAATTTCGAATAGGTTTCCTATCCTATTCGCTCGGCACGGGGAGATTGCGTTTTGATCGTTTTGTGTAAAACTGTTGCCCTAAATTAAACGCTTTAATAATAGAATAGAAATAAAACCAGACGATTTTGTTGACGGAAGCGTAGCGGGGACGTAAACGCACGGTGCAGATTTGCTTTTAATATTCGATGAATTAGTCGCTCGTAACTTTAATGTAAATAGTGCGCTCGCCCTCGGCTCCGTCCCGTCACGGGCGACCGCATCGATATGGGGAATCATCGACTGCAAACAAGTTCCAATTAGGGATAGTGCAGTACAAATCAAATTTAACCGGGTCCTACGGTTCTCTAATTAGAGGTGCGGGCGCGGTGGCGGCGAACTAATCAGGTGGCTAAATAATATAGTCGTGACGGCGTCGTTAGCGCTCGTGAGACAGACGTTATTAATTAACATCACATCTCCCACATACACCGCACCCCTCTTTCCCCCACTGCCCGTCTCGTGTGCTCGGGTGCGTCTCGTTTGAATGACTGACGGTTGCCCACTCGAGGACTGGTAATCGTTCTCATATTTCCACCATCCCTGTGTTTTTTGATTGAAAAATACTTTTTTCATTACTAGTATTGCGCGATCTGACCCGAATTACTCCGATTACCGAAACACTGGAGATACTTTTTGTTTTTAATAAGAATCAATTTTTAATAGCTAAGGTTTCGCTGACCTTGTTTTACAGACTACGTTTAGATTATAGGTATCTTCACATTGTTCCTAACAACCCACTATCCGATATTCATGTTTGTAATATTCTCTTATGCATGCAATAAAGTACATACAAACAAACTCCGACAATAACTGGAGGAAAACATTTCATAACATGCTTGTCTATTGCCTACGTTTGTACAATAAATCGCATTGCAACAGGGATCGTTGTTCTTCCGATCTTACGACATGCGAGCTAAGGTTTCCAATTAAGAAGCTGGTATCAATTTATATGACAAAGACTTGAGGGTGGTGACATGATTGGGTCGTCTCGTGAATTTCTCGTGGGTTACCGATACATGACTTGTCTCACAAACATGATCGACGCTTAACGTAGAATTGATAAACGATTGCAAGTAACTGCGAGTTTCGAGACTAAATAGTCGTGAACTGCATTGGCTTTTACAGAATTTAATAAAATGTTCTGAAAGTTTAAGTGAGAAAACTCTGAATTTAATCTGTAAAGTAAACGATCATATAGTTGGTTGATGGAAAGCATATTAAAAATGAAATCAGTCTACTGAGTATTCATAGTGGACTTAAAATTAGGCATGCTTCCATATTTCTAGTCTGAGCTTGCACCAATATATCAAACGAGCTTGCAATCCGTAGACATCAATGATCAAAAATTGTGCTCACCTGACCTAGCAAATAAAAAATGAAGTACGCCAATAGCCTATGTTAACACTTTGCGTAAATCACATACTTTATAACATAATCTTAAGATTAAGTAACACCGAATTTCAGCGCAAATTATGTAGAATATCCAATGTCCGTAATTCTTCTTACATCTCCTCCAGTTTAACCACAAATTTGGATCGTTATTTACTTCAGATATTTATAACATAGTGTCGATATGATCGAGTCGTCTCATGAATATCTCGTAGGCTACTGAAACACGACTTGCGATGACACGACGGCAGAACTTGGCGACATGGCCGTCAACATTCAACTAAATTGATGACGACAAATACAGAGCTACGGGTTATTGGAATTTGAGATTGTTGGTTTGAATGTGGGATGGAATGCTAAGTGATTTATGTCTTCTGATTCATAGTCAAGTAAGTGAGGTTCGGTCTTCGGATTTAGATAGGTACAAGGTACAAGGTACAGCGAGAAATATGGAAACTACTTTTACATTTTGATGTTTATAGAATCTCAGTAATAAAATAGAGAACGTGCTTATGTTCGCACGTAAGAAGTCATACTTCTTTGGATTGATAAATCACTTTTATTAGGCAAACGATACATAGATAAAAGTAAATCCAACAAATAAATTATGTGTTATTTAGGCGCGCGCGCATCTTTATTCCACATTAAAAACATATGTTACATTGGCACTCACAACTTCGTTTTCCCAAATGCGTCAAAAGGTGTATAACTTAAAAATGGAAAAAAGCGAGACAAAATAAATATAGGTCAAAGATAGACATGATGTAACTTAAGACAAAAATGCAAAGTTAATTTGCTTGCAACATTTTAAATTTTTAAAATGCTTACAAAAACATGTAAGCACACTAGAAACGTTTAATAGAAGAGACGGTCTGTTTTAAATCGAGTTTATCATGCAAGCTTACGTTCTGCGCGGTGGGTATAATAAAATTTTATTAATGATTACTGAAGCTTTATATACTTTTTCTATTATGCTTTTTTGCCAGATCGCGTGTTTAATAAGTTGTTTTTGATCTGTGAACTAGAAATCTAAATAGAGCACGATATTTCTATTAAACATAGATTTATGGGTTTCTTACATCTCATGACTCCATTATTGTTTCACTGGGCACGGGTCTACTCTCAGAATGGACAGGTTTAAGGCAATAGTCTACCACGCTGCCCAACAGCGACTTTGTGGAGTTCACACATCTTTAAGATTTTTTTAAGTAGGTTTATTCACTATGTTTATCTCCTTTGGTAAAGCGAAAGATAATAATTAATTCGAAACACGTACATAATTTTGATGCTGAGAATAAAAATAGGATGCGCGGATTTGAATCCCGAAATCCTGGCGTGACAGGGAAATAAGCTAATCCACTGTTTAAAAATGCTACTTAAATATTGCCACAAGTTATCCGTAGATAGTGTAATGGCAACCCAATATCCGCGCTGCATTGATTTGAATGTCGTGTGTTCCCCGCGTTGAAAGCACATTTCACGTCAGCGCCAGAACATCGTTAAATCTTACCCTACAAATGCACTATGTGTAAGCAAATATTGTTCCATCCTACCTTGGTGTTATTAATGCGAATAATGTGACTTTATAATCAAAACTAAACGTGAATAATTTTATTCTAATGGCGATACTCTTAACGGAGTTACCATTGTTCTTATATTTTGATTAAAGACTATTATAGTTCGTCTTTTACTTCTAAAACTATTTATTTTAATGTAATAATTCAAAATCTCTGAGGCGGTCTACTAACTTCTTGTGAATCCGTTTGAAAATTGAATGATGCGACTGTTCGTGTAACTCGATTGATTCTTTTCTGGTACTAAGTCCATGAAGTATAGAGTCGTCGGTATGAATTGTCTTTGATAGGTACTTACTTAAAAATTCGTAGTACTCTCACATTTCGATGATTATTATCATTATGTGACACATCAACTTAAAAAATAATGAAATATGTGTAAAACAATGAAATGTGTGTTAAGTCGCTTCTTAATAATCGTGCCAGTATCGATTCCTTTTAATTTTTTACCTTAGCCCATTCTAGTCGCTGAACTCGTATACGCGTAGGTAATCTACCAATTTATTCCTATTATATTTTTGTAAGCGCATTTTTATACAGACTGCCTTTAATTTATTTAAGTGCCTACACGCACACATTGCGTTGAAAGTGCGTTTAATGTCCTCGCCAGAACATCATTAAATCGTCCATGACAAATGCGTGGCGTATTTGTCAGGAACAATTACACTAATATCGTTACTGCCACCGACACTAGCATAACTATAATATTCGTATTATCGCGAGTAATGGTTTTAAAACAAGCACGTTAATTAATTAAAGTGTTTTCGTATTGCGCGGAAGACGGTTGTTACAACAGCAATGCAAGAACTCCAAGGCAAGCCGGTTCATTAAAATCCGCAGATATAATAAAAACTAGTGGAACTATTCTGGCCTATTAGTGCTCAAGATACCCATCGGCCGGGCGGACTGGATATCGGTAATCGAATTTCAAACATAGATTAGTCGTTTGCCGGACGATGTTTAGATGCTGCGACGGACAGACAAAGAGACAAACGAAATTAATTGGGGTCATGCGCCAGCGGCGTAATCCAATAGCGTTGGAGCTCGTCTATCTACGAGCCTTTTACACGGATCGGCAAAGCAAGGAAGCCTGTCCGAAGTTTACACCCGCAGCAAAATTGTTCAGCCCACAACGAAACTGGTTGATAATCAAATTCTGATCCCCGATTTTGTCTTGCCTAAACATCGCATTCGATCGCTTACTCCTCAACAAACTTGCTATCTACTTCGTTTATACACGGACTTATATTTTCAATTGGCTATTTAATCGGTCATTGTTATTGTAATAAACGAGTGAATGAATTAAGTTTTCTAGCAATTTAGGACGGATAATTCATTAGCGTCCATTCTATAACGATCCAACTAGCGACGCATGACCAATTAGTCCACGCGATTCCGGACACCGATTAATTTATTGAAACAATATCGCACAAACCTTTGGTGTCTTGATGAGACTTTGTCGTCAATTTGCGTACAATGTCAATTTGCTCGAGAGAAACGTTCGAGACTGGGACACAGAGCCTCATTAGAGGCGAGCGGTTGCAATTAAACCATGCGTCTTTTGCGCCTTAACGAGCGGCCAAATTGGAGCCCCCCCTCCCTGGACACGTGCTTTAATAAAATACATCTCGACTTCGCGTAATAAATATTTGCAGCGATAGTATTGACTCATATGTTGCCATTTTCTCTACAATGCCTGCATGAGCGTGGTCGAAGGGTCAGATTCGTTAATCTGTACGTATCTACAAATTAATGAACAAATACGTGAACAGTAAGAAATCTATGTTTTTGCTGTTTGCAGGCTTTGGATTGTTAAAACTGGAGATTTCAGATATTAGCCAACACTAGAAAAAATATGGAGAAAAGCATAATTGTATATTAAGTAGTAAAGAGAATAGACTAAAAGAATAATTATATCAATGATTTAAGTAAGACATGGTACAGTCCCTGAAGGTAAGATAAAGTGCCGATCGACACCTTCCAACATGCGTCGCTTAACTGAATTAGAAGAATGTATCGTAGGCAAAGATAATGTAAAAGGCACCATTATAAATAGGTTTTCGAAACGCCATAATATATGTTCCTCGGCGCCAAAATAATTACTATTGATGGATGGTTTCTTTTAGAGCAGTATATTACTACCGTGATAAAAGACCTCCCTTTATAGCGAACGGGCGCACGTCGTTAAGTTTGCCCCGCTGAGGCAATGTTTCAGCAGAAACAAATAGTTATACTGCTGTATGGCCTTCTATTCCATTTTTTTACAGTTCATTGCAATGTGATGCTATGAAATATCTGAGTTAAATGGTATGTAATTTAATTATTTAGATTCTTCGCGACTATGCAAGCGTTCAATGGATTGAGTATTTCGTAGATACCATAAATATTACTGTTTCTTCTGTTATTTTTTTCTGGTTTTGTATAAAAATATTTTTTCGTCTAATGTATTATCCTTCAAAGTGTTATTAAAATCTTTATCATATAGAAAAATATCGGCCAAATTAAAAAAGAAAAGTTATTGGAAATCGATAATCGAAATTCGAAAAGTGAAATCGTTAGATCGGTAGAAATCAAAAATCTATCTAAAAGGTAGTCATTTACATCATTCGTATCCTTACATTGATCTTTCATAATTCTTATCAAACTATTATTGTCTCATTTTGCATTGAAAAGAATTTACGTTATATCAATAATGATAGTTTTAAAGGAGAATTCTTAGAAATGAAGTCTTGAATAGTTCTAAATTTCATACTTTGAAATATATTACAGATGGATAAAATGAGCGTAAGTGAATAAGCGTCTCGTTAGTGGCTGATTGCTGATTGAGCCGCAATTGCCTGACAAATGGCGCCTGGAAAAACTACTCTTAAAAGAGTTAAATTATATTATGCGATCGAAGATACATGGTTTTAAACTTTAATACTAATAACCGAAAAAGAAAGATCTAAAATAAACAATAAAGAAAGAAAGAAAAAAGCCCCGATTCATGAGTACCCGTGACATATTTATAAGAATTTTAAATTTTAAATATACCTGACAATTTATAGATTGTTTATAGGATTTTTACTAGGTCATTGCTTTTTAGTCGGTATTGGTTTAGCGGCATTTTAGGACCATTATACTTCGTAGATGTGAATCTGAACAAACATTTGGCAAATACTTTAAATATTTATTACACGACTCGTTCAATGAGTAAGAAGTTTGTTGCTGGCACTTTAACTAATTGCCGATTTAGTCACTAATCTTGATTGACGGCACCTTTACGGCTTTTAAGAGTATAATATACCTACCGTTTTTCTATCACGTATGTTTGCATACGTGATAGATATAAAAACTAGACTTTCTTTAAACTATAGACCATCTAAAATAAATATTGCCAGTTATTTGTCAGAATATTTTCATAATTGGGAAGATATATTTTTCTTAGTTATTTGATGTATTATAATTTTGAAACTTGTAATATTTAAAAAACGAAACGAAATTCAGTCTTTATTATACGACATTTTCGTTTCCTTGGAACAAGAGCCAAAGCTTATTTGATTTGACAAACGATTACGAAACTAGTCGCTAAGTAAAATTTGATGGCGGGCCTTTTACTGGCAATTTTTAAATAACCAATATCTATTGACTATCGGGTTTTTGACCATTTATCTTTTGCATATCACTATCAACATATTATATCCCCACTACTAAAAATGTAATTTGTCTAGAATAACGATATCTAAACAGTATTTGCAAAAGTTCTAGTGTAAATGTGTGAGTAAGAAGTTGGTTGCGGGCTCGTTAGCGGCTGATTGTCGATTGAGCAGCAATTGCCTGATTGACGGCGCCCTAACGAACCGCTTTAAGGGCTACGTGGACGTGTTTCGTAACGCCAACTTTTAAGGAGCGAAATTTTAGCGGTTTTACAGTTTAACGCAACTTAGCGAATGTTTGATGTCGGCTTGTTTTAACGTTCTGTAAAATTATTAACAAGATCATGGCTGTGATTATAATCGAATAAATTTTAAGTTTCTTACTCCTTTCAATATAGTTAGTGACGTAACTTTTAATAAGAAATAAGAATTTTAAAAGAATTAAAATTGTATATTTATTTTTTATTTTGTAAGTAATAATATAATAATTTAGTGCAGTGATAGCCGAATGGTTGAAACTCGGCCTCTCAATCGACAGTCCGAGGTTCGAATCCCAGGCACGCACCAATGATTTTTCTAAAAATTATG
>DWTU01003577.1:0-10291 GCA_018251515.1 Cecropterus confusis
CATATGAAAGTGAACCAGCAACACACCCTACCATCAAAACTCAAAAACTCCTTCGCGCTAGAAATAGTTGTAGCGTTTGTGCCTCCCCGGTAGAACCGAACTCCTTCTATCTCCTTATATAAGGATGTTATGATACTATCCATTACGATCAAACGAATAATTATATCAGAGTTAAGGAGTTCTGAAGTCCAACTCAGTCCTTGACTGATTTAAAGTGGAGCCTAGTTTCTATTCGAGGTTGATTGCAGATGTCCATGAACGGCATACTTACTCGGACAGTATATTAGAATGGATAATGGTTATAGATTGATTGCAGTGGTTTGCAAAATTAATCACATTGGTTTGATTTGTCAAATTGTTTAATTTATGATCGTTTAAAACGACAAATGAAGACAATTCTTAAAGAGTTCTCCAACGTTGTTTATATGTTTGTATTTGTATGTTTTATGTATTTGTATGTTGTAAATATCTTTATTCGTTTAATAATGGAAGTGTAAACAGTGTAAGAAAAATGAGCGTTAATAAAAACTGGAACATACATTTTAGCACGTTCTACTTTTTAACATGCTCTTAACTCGAACGTCAACCAGTTACCAGCATAAGATTACTTTTTATCCGACTTTGAGTACGAGGAGATACTTGTTTCTAATTATTACTAATTTCTTAGTTTTCATTATAACTTAGTTCCTATCCTTAGATAAGGAACTTTTAAAACAGGATGGATAGACTACAGTCCACCATCGCCGACCACGTTGGCTAATAAGAGCAGGAAAACTTTACACAGGAATCGTAGCCTAGTAGTATGAGTGGCCTCACGTTGGAGTCTAAACTTGAAATCCCGTGCCTCTGCCTATTCCTCTTTGATTTTCAAAGAAAATGATTTAAACAAGTTATGAACAATTATGAGGCTTTTCAATTAAAGGAAACCTATGAGGCCAAAATGTTCTCAAAGATTTATAAAGGTGCCAATCCGTGCTTGACCAACGAGCGTGCGCCATCTTTTTTCCGTATGTTATCGCATCGTCATATACATCCACTTTTTGTTCTGGCAATATTGAGCACAATAAAATCCATTAGTTGAATTCCTGAAATAATATATGATCCCAGAAAAAGTCTAATAAAGCACAAGAGAGTCGGGGCAATAAACTATTGGCGTGACAGAGGTTACTAAGTGCATACGGCTGTGGGCAGCAGTAACAATGGAGATGGCGATGATTACTCCCCCGGGCCGGTCTATTACGTTTAATCGTTCGAGATTTTATCGATTCGCGACTTCCCTCTCAAGTTTATCATAACAAACAGAGAGACGACATTACTTGAAACTATCGTCGCCACGGTTTTGGCAGATGAGACTTATCGAAGGGCTATTGAACCCTTTGGCACAAGCAATGCTGCCTAGTTACCAAATGTATTAACAACTTTGGGAACAAATGCATAAAGTAAGGAATGTAGTATTAACTGTTGTTTGAAAAACGCAGCAATAAATATAAATTACATTTTCATAATTATGTCCGTATTTATGGAATTACTTATAATATGAGATGAATAATTGATTACTTAAAAAACTGCAACATAATTGAAATCCTTTCAATAATGGTTTTTTCTGTAATCATTACGCCTTTTAAATATTGTAACTTTTTTCATTCTCGATTAAATCTTGGATAGCAAGCCTACACAAGCGTTGAATGCGACTCATAATAAGGTTGTTTTCGCGTGGGTGGTACGTAGGAATATTACAGATAGTCTCCCTATTGCGACAGCTAAGTACTCGTAACCAGTTTGTAGTAAATAAAAGACGAAATAAAAATGGAACCGGCGTCGGGGTTCGAGTATGATTAACATTATCGACAACGCCTACGCATAAAATAATTAACGTGAGGAACGCTGCATTCCTTATAGGTACTACCTATACCTAGAGTTGCCAGTCGTCCGGTTTATGGCCGGACAGTACGGTTTTCGTCACGTGTTTTATAACGTTGAAGTAGCAAAAACAAACGAGAAATCTCGATTTATATTCATAACATTCAGTGTACATTTTTTTATCAGATTGCAGTAGCAAACGAGCATGCAGTCCACCTGATATTAAGTGGTTACCGCCGTGGACATCTTAATGTAGAACAGGGATTCATTTTGAAGTTAATCTCATATGCGTTTCGGGGACTGAAACGATCGCCTCATTATGAATGTGAGCCGGCAAGCACATCCTTGCATCGAAGAAGTAAAAAAGGATGGCGGTAGTACCTCTAGGGTCGATTCCTACCTGTTTTACCAAATTTATAAGTTTGTCCCGTCAGGAAAATATATTAAAAAATATCCGGTTTTGATGAAAATTCCCCTCATAAGTATCTAATGCTTGATCTTATTTAATGCTTGATCTGATACCGATGCACAAGTTCAGGAAAGTTAAGTTACAAAACCTAATTATATAAAAGTAAGTAGACTGACTTCTATGTACCTACGGTATAAAAGGTGTATTTTTCGTTTTCAAATGTTACTAATAATACAATTAGATATAACAATAATAAACAATAACAATAAACGCTTTCTACACCCATATTAGTATTGCCCCACATTGGTATTTCATCCTATGTCGTGGGTACTATGGACACATAAAGACGAATACACAAACACCCAGACCCAGAACAGAAATCCAAACTCATAATTCATTCATCATTCATCAACATCATCATTCGGTTTATCATAATACAAAATGCAATTAATTGAAACGATCAAGATTCAAGCATTATATAAAACAAGATACCTGCCCGCTTGCACGACTGCACCATTACCCACAAAGATAAACTTAAAAAAAAAAACATAGTTGTTATCATTATTATTAGACGGGGTTGGAAACTACTACGTCTTGAAATACTTCCTTAGTGTTTTGTTATTTCTATTTATCAACCGAAATCCTTAGCGTGGCACATTTAGAAAAATGAAAATAGCGTACAATTCGTCATAACTTTGTTTGCGATGACCGATTACGGATACGATTCTGCGTAATATGCAGCCCGCGAGGGCGGCGAGACCAAGGGCTCCCAACAATTTCCGCCCGCTGCCCGCCCGCACGAAAATTCAATTGTGTTTATGGTATGCCCGATTCATATGTACGGTGTAAAGGGGAAACGCAAAATTTCGAGACATTAAAACACTCATATTTTGAAAATTTTCCGCTCTAATAAATTTACGATATCGCGTGCAATGAATTATCGATTAAAGGCTAGAAAAATCATTACTCTCAAATGTAGGACGGAGTTTAAATAGACTAGATAGTTTTATTTAGGATGGTTTTAGGTTTTTCAAAATTAATAATAATAATAGAGCATATAAATATGCTATATGTACTTTCGTTTCACTTCACAAGGAAACGTTTATTTACTGAAAACTATTTGAATATGAGGTCTACGATAAAGGAGGTTATACGATACATGTAATTCACAAAATACGAACTGTAACAGCGGGCACGAAAACTTACTAAACATTTGTGCGTCATTCAAACTCTAGAGGTGACAGACAGAATTGCTTAGATTGAACAATTGCTTCAAACAATCACCTAGTTCATCACGTTTATTGTCATCAACTAGTGCTTCAGGCCTTGCCTCATAACCCTCATCCTCATAACATTTTGAAGCGCTCGACATTATGATTATTCTATCCTATTGAAGATGTCCTGTATCTTGTGCTGAATGCCATCAATCAATGCTCAATGGATCAATGACTATTTGCTCCATTGTTACATGAATTAATCTATTTTAATGAAATTATATATATTTATCTATACGACCAAGATAATTGTAAACATTGTAAACATAGTTTATTATTCTAATTCAGTTAATTGAACAAAAACACATACTTAATAATGTGTGTTTTCGTTTAATTAATTATTTTAAATGATACTACAAAAGGTAAGCAGATTTTATTAGCTTTTTACAGTATTATTCAATAAATATCAATTTACATTGAAGTGATGAAGACGATACTTACAATAACATATTTTTACGTTTGCAAAACATTCGTTGTGTAGAAAAAGGAAGAAGAAGCAGAAGAAACAAATTTATACACGAGAGGTTCAGCCGCAACCGATATCAAGCTTAAAAAATATACATCGGGACGTATGAGTGATTAATCTCAGAAATGTTATCAAGCAAACGTATAGATATACCGATACACGTTTATTCCAATAGCACAAAGTAGTCAGTTCCGGAGCGTCAGGTAATCTCTCACGTCGCGCCGTGAAACAAGTTGTCGGTACAAACAAATGCGTTCACATTACACTAAATCAACAACAGCGAACAAAGAAAGTTTGTACGTTTTATCTGAAAATGTCATTACATATACAAACTGATGCAATGCTTTGAAATCTTGCAACAAACAATTTTATTTAAAAGCAACAAGCACCGTGGCCCAGTACAACGGAGTTATGAGTTTTCTAAATAACATTGCAGTCGTCGAGGACAATCGAAAAAAAATTGTTGTTGTTTTGTACATGTTCAGAAGCACATCTCTCGGTTTTTGTAATTATTGAATCTTGCTCGTTTTATGCATTGTGAAAATTGGCTTTACATTTTCGGTGTACGAATCCAACGGACACATCTTTGATTTTCAATTGAATCGAAAATTTCATTTTAGAGTCATTGGGCAAATTTTAATACAGACTTACAATTCCAAATTAACGCTAACACTAACTTACCGTAATAATATAATGAAATCTTGCGACATCGCCTTAATGGGCTTAAGAAAATATAGAAAGCAATTTATCCAAACAGACAGAGTCTTCCTGAGCTGAGCTCTAGAGCGAGCTGAGTTAAACGAGCGAGAAACTATTTATGTAATTATATTGTTCGTCCAAAGTTCACAATATCTTCACTTGTTGCTACAGCAAAATATTAATATAGTTCACAATACCTTCACTTATTGCGACACCAAAATATTAATATATCAAAAGACCTGAATGAACAGGCCTTGAAGCCTTCTACAGGATTCTGAAAGGCGGGTAAAGTCCGCCAAGCTGTATTTGACCAGCGTACTAGTCTACCGCCTTAAACTTAATTCTGAGAGGTATTTTGTGCCTTCTAATAAGATTATCGGTCGCTCTTGTCTTTATTACTCTCAATTCGAGGTAATTGAATAAACTATTGCATGTTGTAGTGAGTCGTAGTTGGATGAAGTAGTATTAATAGCGGTTTGAGTGGGTGCTGACAACGTTTGCACGCATAATGTCTTGAGCCCCGAGTGCTTTGAAGAGCCCGGACTATGCCCGTCGTAAAGTGAAGACATTAATCCAAGTGCAATATTACATTGTCGGCCGTCATTGTGTTAACATTGTTAGCTCTGATGACTTACCTTCGACCCCTTTTTAGTTCGACATGAAAGTTAGATGTCTTTTTATGAAACGTTTATGTCGTAAAACGTCATTGAAAGTTTCTCGCCCCCTACGACTTGCAAGCTTCTTTTCTTTTTCTCTTATAGTGCATTTTATGATGTCTTCTTTTGAACAACGTCTGCGTTTATGTGAAATTGTTTCACCGTTAAAGAAGAAACGTTAATACGTAGCTATCACAATTATTATCGCTTCAGTATTATGATAAAACGCATCCCTTATCTAGCATATTTACAAATCTCGCCTGTGTGCAAAAATAGCAGCGGTGAAGCTCGTATTTCGCAGGCTCAATAATTAAGATTGAAGCCGATGCAGCCCAAACATGCCACTTTCCTTGTATGCGGTACACACAATTTTCATTTCCGCAAATCATTCAGTACATAATCTTTTTCTGTGTGCCCAGACAGGAGCGCGATACGTTGCGATCGAAAAATTACGCTCTTTAAAAGTCCGAGCTCGTACGAGTTTTTCGTACATATTTTTCGTTTTGTGAATTCCTCCAGTGTCTGTGCTAATATTTTTTCTTTCCAAAACGAGTACGATACGGTCTAAAAGCCGCTCTGGTTGCGTTTTAATAAGAACGTCACAGAATTTGAAGAAAAGTACAGTAAAATTCAGCATCTATTTTTTTATTGCTTTTCAGTATGGAATATAAAATTATTGTGGCTAGAACGCCTCTTGCAAAGATTTCAAAGGTAAAACGAAAGTATGATATAATAGTACGTAAACATAAATAGATCAAGATCAAGATCCCATAGAGAACCTTCGTAGCACCTGTAGAGACTGTGTAGACGTGCCTCTACAACGCGGTTGAAGTAGAGAACTGAACATCTGCATTAAAAGGGGAATGGAACCGTATTACCGTGAATGATTCCCTTTTCCCCGCATCAACCGCTAAAAGTAATATGAATGCAGAAATAAATATGAGTAGTGAAAGGCGAGCGATGTAACCACTAACCCATTTAAAAGGGCTTTTAATATTAACCGCGATTTAATTTAAGTATCACTCAGCAATGTATCCTCGTTCTGCTCTCGGCGCTAAAAATTAGAATTCACCACTTTCGCTTTGCAGCGGAGCCGACGTGCAGTTTTTCCTAATTGCTCGCGGTACGGTTAAAAAAGAACGCAGAAGCGTTGAGCCCATTATATTTGATAGGACTGTAATTGGTGCTCTCCCCAAGATGAGTCCTTCGCTCGTTAGTTATTCTGTATTTTGCTATTGGTTAACGGTTATATGTAAGATTGTTTATTCCGAGAGCTCTCTGTGTTGGGTTGGCCGAGCTACGCCGCTTTCACAGTGAACCATCGACTCGGCGCTGGAGCATCTTTTAGTACCTGCATGCACGTTTAATATTTTTTAAACGGTTCAATGTACTTTTATTACGACCGAAAAAAGATTAACTGACACGAGGAATAGGTGAATTATAAGTGCTAACAACGAAGGTGCATTTTTAGGTTTAACACTGCTAACTCAATAGATCATACAATAGATATAGTGATAGTGAGACAGTGGTCTTTCCGTGGAGATCTTTAAAGAGGAAGATATCGCCATTTGGTTTCCTAATATTGGGTTATTAATACATACTTCTTGTATAAAATGTAAGATTGACAGAAGTTCGTCCTATTTCCACGTCCGAAGTTGTATACTTTGAAACGACTAAATATCTTTAAATCAGTAATCCCTCTGTAGGCGTTTCGGCATTCATTCAATACATCGACTCCTATATTACTATTATATCGGAATTCTACTAACCATTAATTTTCTTTACTGCCGCAAGTTTGCAAATGTTTTCGCGTAGCAAAGTTGGAATGTCACGAAATCTGCTACTAACTTAATGATACAATACCAACTTTAAATAATAGGTAATAAATGAAAATTTAATGGAAATTACGTATCTAAGTTATCGCTTAGTGTATGTAGCTATATATGTGTGTGTGTATATAGATAGATAGATAGATGTATGTAGATAGATACATATATAGATAGATAGATCTGATAGAATTAAATGATATACCGTATGAGAAATAATTAAAGACCCAGGTTAGAGACTACGTCCAAAAATTGGAAATAAGTAACAGGTGCATATAAAATAATACTTACTACTTTTTTAAACATAAAAAATATAATATTAATTTCTCATCCCACACCCTTCAAACCAATCGATGGTAGCGCTTAACGCTTTTTATTAGGTAGAAAAAGATATAGCGGTGGAGCCAAAGCGGTCGAAATATGTTTTATATCCTCTAATCTCTTTTTAATGTCAAACTTAAACTTGAACAAAGCTTAGAGCGTCATCAAAAATGGTAGAGACCCAGTTAGTTAGCCAATCCGGTTAGCACAAACAGCATTAATATAAACCGGAATCGAACGTGCTATCGATTAGGAGCGGCGTTTACAACAATTAATGACCTGCATGTCCCTGGTCCGACAAAGCTATGGCAAAACAAATAGGCACCCGCGCCTCCCCGGCATACAGTGTGCTCTGAAACATAAACTACGGAATTGTAAACATGTATTGACTTCGAAAAGATTTCTTTTTGTTTGATTTGAATGTTTACAGTGTGAAGCAATATTAAATATTTTATATTTTTGTATGATCTTTTAAAACTGTTTTTAAATATAAACGCTTATGTTAGCGCATATGTTAATAATTAGGCGTTTACATTATATAACTAAGTAATTGCATATTAGTTTTATTACCTTTAATTGTGGTTTCAGCCATAAAGAGCGTTCCCTTTCTGCAGATGTCGTAGAAGACTGACTAAGGGGCGAAACCAAGTTATGGGCAGCGTTCTCTTGTGTATCACCCACTGCGGTCACCAACACGCATACTAAGCGCGTGACTGTTGGCAAAACTTCCATTAGGGGTGACTTATGTCCTACGGTAGACTTTACATGACATACTAATTAAATCTTAATGTAGTTTCATTTAATTTATGTCTATTTTATAATTTGCATCATAAAAACGACTAAATTAAAAATAAATCGATAAAATTTAAATAACAAGTATCAGTTTTAGTACATATCGGAATCGACAAGATAACTGCACACGTACAATACAGGTTAAAAAGCTTTATTATTTTAATTACAATTATTACAGGTTTAATTTAATGCCTTTTTTATCTTACATTCTGCTTTGAAATGACGTCCACAACTATTTGGAGCAAATGCTTTGAATCTACTTTATATTACTTTATTTTAAATCAGTTGAATTATTGAATTACAAAAACCGAAAGTGAATACTTTTAAAACTTACAAATTATGTTTCTGAATTACGAATCGGTGCTTATCACTTAACTCATACGCAGAAAAAACAAATCATCTTAAAAAGCTGATAAGCCAAGGCAGTGTTAATTGCCTTTATTAAGTTTAAGAAAACATCCTGTATAACCTCGGTGTGGGGTGCAGTGCTTTGCGTGTGTGTGTATAAGCATGGATTTAGGTAGGGGCGCTGTGCTTAGACAATTTTAGTATCACACACTGCAAAATATGCATGCATGAGGGTCATATCGTATGAATAACTTCGTCATCGGTACTATTTGACTGTAGAGTTTACGACCCATGTGCAGAATAATAAATTGACACGCAAATATTTGTAAATGCTCCAACATTTTTGGTAGAATTATCCGACAGCCCCACAAAAATAATATTTAATTTTCTCTACATATTAATATGTGAAGCGAAACCTTCCGACCCCCTTTTGCGAATACAGCGCTCATGGAGGAGTGTGAGATTTGCAAGTATATTACCTTACAAATTCATTAAATTAAACAACATGAAAGATCAATTGTTTACATTACCGATAATGTTTACGATAGAATGACAGCAATGCCAGATGTCTATGATTCAAAAACCGTGCTATCGCTGTTAAATGCAGCTTAGTCAATTAAACCTCATTTTTTCTATAATTGTGTTTTTTTATAACTTGAAAGAATGATATACAGTTGAAAAATAAGTCTTTAAACTTTGTAGTGCAAACTGTTTTCAAATCATGTATTTTATTAAGTAGTAACATTGTTAAAAATATTAAACCAAAAAACCCGACTGCTTTAAGCTTTTTTTTGTTCATTATAGTACATTTAATGTAACGGTTTATAGGAGCATTTGTCAAAGTAGTCAGGTAAAAGTATAAATATATATATTAGAATGATCTAATTACTAGCTTTCATTTGAATATGGGTATGTCGTGATAATAAAAAAGTCGTCGCTCCCCACCCCTTTTCCATTATTTGGATGCCCCATTTTTAAAAATTATATAGCCTATGTCACACGTCGCAATCCGTCAAGCCGTTAGGGCTGTAGAGCGTGCCAAAGAAATGGACATACATACAAACAAACATACACACATACCCTCTAAAAACATTACCCCCCTTCTGACGCAGTCAGATAAAACTAAAAATAAACTATTGAGACCTACTCATGTCATGTTTCATTTCGGTGAAAAGGAATTAAGTTTAGTTTGTATTTGGGTTTCATTTGTAGCATTATTCACTATTAATACTGCTCAATATTACTAAATATACATTTGTAAATAGAAGTGCCGTTCTATTGAAGCCTTTGATGCCGTTTAATTACGAACATCCATATCCAATTCGCAAACTTGAATGAACTGTAAGTGTATTCGATAACATTATGGTATGAAATGTTACACGAACCAAACAATTGTTTCATACTAGCGGATCTAAAACTGGTTGAACTGCTTTTCACTTGATTCATGAAAAGGCACAAAATTTATCAATGTGTTATTGTGCTATTTGTGTTTATTGTGCTATTTGTGTTATAAATCTCAGAAACGAGTACACAAACTCAAGATCTGTAATGTTTAGAGCATAGAGTATAGAGGACATTTGATGGTAAGTAGCCAGTGCCGTCTGTAGAGATCTATGTATCATCCCGATAGGATTAGACTC
>DWTU01003578.1:0-10288 GCA_018251515.1 Cecropterus confusis
CTTAACACGTTCAGTGACAAAGTAATAATTCAATAACCTAGTGGGCTATTTGATGCAATTGAACGTGATTTAATGCGCGCGCGCAGCTGCGCAATGAACAACCATTGCTGCGCTTAGCGCTTTGAGAGCTTTACAAAGCTGCGCGCCCGGCCGGATTTATCTGCCTTCCAGCACTTCCTTGAAGGTATATTATACCGTTTCTTTTCAAAAGCCTTTCTTTTTTATTCCGATTATCGTTGAAGCTACCTATGTAATCTCATAAAATGTACTTAGCATTTTAGATATGTACAGATTCATACAATTACTCAATTTGACAAAATATCACTAGTATTCCTAGTGCAATTAACATTTTACATACTCATTATATATATGTGTATATAGTATGATATATAAACAAAGAACTACTATTAAAATGTACTCATCACATCATACATTATACAACGATGCAAATTTTAAACTTTATCTTCCAAAAATATATGTTACGTCGTATATATTATCATGTTAGAATACATGCTCTGTTTGATTATACAGACCGATTAAGACGATGGATGTCATGAATATTTTTAAACATCGACTATTGGATGTGATAACCCGGCAGCCGTCCCCGTGACCGAGTCCACGTCCACTACGATGTGTGCCGCGCGGGCCCCGACGACCGTCGTAAACCTGTCGTTTACGACTTCTGAAAATCATACCTAACCCGATTGTAACCTGGATATTATAATGTTTAACTATTGTACTGAATATGCATTTTTAGATGTGTAGGTAGCATCGTACATTGAATATGTCATTATAGGTATGTACTGATATGTTAGCGATCATCGGTAAATAGGTAATCACTTCAAACCAGCTTCTGTAGGGAACGTCATTTGTCATATTTAATTTCTTGATGTAAGTACCAGGTAAGTATAAGAATATCGTCACAAATTTACGTTGAGGCCAAGATGTTAGCTAAAGCGCAAAAAGAAAATTCTTTTTTTATGTCTGCCTCCAGCTTTAGCGAACAATGGACTCTGGAGTCAGGATTAAAGTGGGTATAACTAAAAACATTGCTTGTTGTTCCGAAATAAACCTCAATCAACAATTTGTTAAGATCCGTGTGAGCAGATAGACGCATAGTAATCAGTAATCTCCGTAAAATTGGGTCACATAGAGAGGGCGGGAGGCTGCGAATCGTCAGGGCAACGCGACGTATTCGCGCGGACGGAAGGCGGTTATCGTGTCCGCCGATAGCCGCGACCCCGCGCTGATAAAAATATAAAAAAACAGCTTTTTGTGTCACGTTTCGCTTCTCGGTTTAGATACTGTACGTAATTATAATTATAATACGAATTTGAATATGTTTATAAAGAGATATCATATTAAATGTAGCCCAAGATTATTTGTGTCGAAAGGTCATATAATAATATATAAGGAACTTGAGATTTAGTACAATTGTAATATTATTTCGAGTCTTTTCTTTTTAATTCAATAAAAATAAAATAAATACATGAAATCTAAGGATCTAAACGGTCATTACAGACAATGGAAGACAACATAACAAACAACATATGAAAATAGATTCTAGATAGATGGAAATATATAGGTAAAAGCTGGATGAAATTTTCACTTTCCTGAAGACAATGACGATAATAGTGACAATTATGTTAAGGCATTAATGTATAAAATATTAAAAAAGGTGATTAATTTATGAAACTGAGAATCTAGCAGCGAAACGCTTTGTTCTTTTTGTATATGACAAAAGTGCTTACTAGTAACACTGTAACTCGCTCGAATTATAGTAAAATGTAGCCGACTAATAATTATAAAACAAAAATATATGTTATATGTAGACATAGAATTTTCTTATCTCCCAATGAGTCGAATTTATGTTACCAAAAATTTACATAAGAGAAGTGTTTTATATTTTTTTATCCTTACGTCATGCAAGAACTTTACAAAAAGTAGTAAAGTTCTTGCATGACGTAAGGATAAAAAAATTGCTGAAAAGATGACGATCTGTTGGTGGAAGTATTAAACACCTGAATGCCTAAAGATATGAGTGGTGACGATGATGCGCGGCCGAAGAATGCGCGACGTTGCATTCATGAATACTCGTGAATTGCAGCAAAAGTAAACAATACACAAGGTGGTTGAAATCTTAGTGGCTCTATTGAGGCGATGGCCTGATGAGACCATCAGACTTTCAGACCTTGGCAGTTTAATGCTTTTGAGTAGTTATACTGAATTTCTATATATCGCACCCTCAGTACAAAAAAGTCGCAACAGGTCATTTTGTTATTTTACCGGGATGGATGTTTAAGGTATCTTTCGATCAATTTTCCTAATTTCTAAATTTCTAGCTTCAGCGAGTAGCCGGGCTATCAAATTTAATAAAGTAAGCACAAAATATTCCTCAAGACCTCAATATAAGAAATATAAGTAGGTAAATGTGTTTTCCGCGTTTTAATTCAATAGTTTCGGTTGAAAGCGATTTCAATAACATACCTGTACAAAAATCTGAAAATTACAGAAATAGGTACTATGCTGTACTATAAGTACGCGGGACTTTTATTTTCTTCAAACTAAATCCTAGAACCTGCGTTTTATATTAATTCATCGTGTTCAATTCTTTAGTATAATTAGGGTACACCGGATTAAATTCATCTAGAAGTTTTGGTACACCCTACTCCAAATGTAATAAAAAAAAAGATTTTACTGTGTAGGAAATTTTCATGTAAACTTAACGTTAACATTATAACTGTTTGCTTGTTAAATATTAAAACATATCTTTATTTTTTATATTTAGTCCACGCCGGCACATTTTAAGAAATTTGTGTTACGCGTGGCTAACTTGATCTTGATGGACTTCTTTTGTATTCCTGGAACAGGAATTCTCAAAGCCGGCCCGTAAAATAAACACAAAAGAATTAACAGTCTGATGTTACTTTAGGGTCTAGTCTGTTTGGTTTTAAATTTTAGGAAACCATATACGAATATACATTAAAATGGCAATATATTATTTAATAGTTTATTATATTATCTAACGGATTTCGATAGGTATTACTTTTCTATAAAAGATAGAGCTTTTTAAACACTTATAGTTACAAAACGGAAGTGCAATGAACGAAGTTTAATCGTGGAGCTTTATACGATCTTACAATCGTGAAAGCTTTTAACATTACTATAGTCGGGACTGGTTGCGAAAGTTTGCATCGAGAAAATGTGTTCAAAAGGGTATATTTTTAATGCCAACTAATTTCTTATTTTTATATTGATCGAAATAATAATTATTTATATTCAACGTATTATCCTGTTTAAGTACCTTTACATTTAGATAGAAACATGTTAATATTTTACGACATTGAATTTACTTGACCAATACAAAATAATATTTGTTTTTCGTGAATAGCATTAAAAACGTAACTCACCGAGTGCGCTTCCCCTGTGAACTGAACGTCGGGTGCTCCGCGGGCGAGGTCGCACAGCCGACTGCCGCCTGCGCCCGCGCGGCTAATATCGCTCACCGCGGGTCTGTGTCAGCATAACACATCACTATGTAATTGATAGGTATATTTTAGTAACTTTTAATTTCGGAATTAATGAAAAGTCGGCAGAAAATGCTAATAGATCACTGTCTGCATTTCTCTGAATCTGCACTAGTTATGTTGCTTGCATTAAAGGGCATCCATCCAACGCTACGGCGATGAGGCAACGGTGTGAGACTGCCCAGTATTAGTCCTGTAGATACGTAGATTCCGAACAAAACAGTTTCTCATTCAAATTAACAAGGGAAGCTTCCGACAAAATTAATTAATCAATTTAAATAAAATCAGGACCCAAGGTTTATCTCAAACGAATACCCAGGTTATATCTGTTCTCATTATTTGTCTAGTGTATGCAGGAGTGGCTCTTGAGCCTGGAATCTAGGCCATGTAGTGTCCATGTGTAATTAATATCTTGGCGCCCTCTTCTATCAAATGTGGTGTCGTTTATGTGGCGAGCGGCTCTCGACGCCCCCTAACACCTCGTGTTCGGATGCACCGCACTCCCTGAACTATAGCTTAAGCCGTGTCTGTATGAGTAACACGACGTACCTACAACAGAGAAAATCGTACCGTCTGGCCTTTTAAATGTACAGGACACAGGTGCTTTACATTTAGAGCAAAGAATCACCATATTTATGTATGCAAGGGACGATGCACATCTTTTATACATACACTATTTGCAATCCCTCTCAAACGTGGGAAATCGCTCATTTGAATTAGTAACTCGCCAGTGAAGTATGTGTGAAGATCATCTGGTAGTAGCATATAGTACTGAAACTTCCATACAATATAATATAATGAACCTATATGTGCTTACCGATCCTTTACGGAGGATGACTCATAGATTAGATGTGATTACATGTACTGATGTTCCCTACAACGACAATATATTTATAACAAGTAGATGTAAATTTATTATGAACTATTCGTTTTCTAACCTATTAGGTACTTGTAGAATGTAGAATTTTCAACACTTATTGTATCACACAATATCACACGATATTTGTATGTATCCCGATAAGGCTAGTGAAGTAAGTAAATTCTTATAGATTTTTCTTTAAGTGCAAGTATTCTGTTTGTAATTCAAAGACAATTTAATTGACTGATAAAATACTGTACACAGTAATGGATACAATGTTGTACAGTGTGTGAAATCTTCAGTAATTTAAAGAATATTGTGTTGTAAAAGGATAATGGGATAAGGGTTTGTTTGAAATAAAACACAAGGTTGTTACAAAAAGTACATCTCTATTATAGAGGGCAGTACGTGCGCGGCGGCAGCGCCTCCGCCGCTCACTGCACTTGATAACACTTTATCGAAAAAAATCTCTTCTGCACAAACCTTAGACCCCATTCGAACGATTCGTTTGTAAAAATAAATTCTTTCGTAGGATGGCATAAACATATAACACGAGGCCGAGGGGTGCGGGGCGCACGGGACTGCTGCCCTCCATCTCACTAGAATGCTCACTAAACCCAGTGGTCGAGTGCATTTAGCATATTAATAAAAATAATTAAAAATCAAGGAATCGACTGGGGGTTATGGTACGGTATGTATTATATGTTTCCTAAGGTAAACCACCGACCACGTTTAGTCAACATTCTAATACAAAAACGTCACATAGTATGGAATCTCATGTAAAAATAATAATAATCAAAATACAGATTAACCACAAACGAACTAACTAAAGACACTTCTATTTGTCAATAATCGTCCACACGACTATTCCGTGTATTCGTTGCGGTATTGCAGCGGCCAAATTCTCGCAGGTCGTTTCATTTATGGATGGACATTAGGCGTGGATTTTCATGTGATTCGTTCAGTAAATAAATACCGTCCTGCGTTAGGAGTCTATTTAGTCATTTCGTCTGTGCCATAGCACATATGTAGTGTAATACAAACATTTGCATGGCTCGTATCCACTGGCAGATCGGTTTCGCTCCGGGGCCAGGGCGGGCCGCCCGCGGCGGCGCCGCGCCGGCGGCGACGGCCGACGTCGCGGTGTAATCCGTGATACGCGGGGCTTGTAATCGTAATAAATTTATTTTATAGAACTGTGCTCAGATACGGAGGCTTAGTGCAAGGCGGTATGGTTTAAAGCGAATCTTGTACCATAGATTTTCGATTCGGTTTTATACTGAAATTAAAATATGGTGTCCGTTATCATTAAAGGGGATCTCATTTTAAGCGTAATCTTCTGAATTATGGCAAATGTGAGAAACTCTATAAACGAACAGTATTTAATTTTTTTGTCGATGCGCTCGTTCAGTATAAACTATGTCATTAAAATTTAATGCAATTCAGTCAGACTGACATCTTATATGTAAAAAGATTTAGTTATAATGAAATGATATATCTACTCAACAACGATTTTTTGTAAATAAATTAATTAATATGTTACTATATTTTATGTCATCAAAGGCCCTGACGTGAGGTAGCTGTGGTGTAGTTATCTTCATATATAATGTACGATATATACTTTACGATCGCCACATAATAAAGTCCCGGCAACGAATACAGACCGCAAAGCCGCTACTGCTACACAGATTACACCGTAACGAGCCCTCAATTTTATTTCAATAATATCGTTACCTCGAACGGGTCACGGGGATTCAGTTCGCGAACGTAAACTCGTCGTCCGTCCTAAGTTCGGGAGTATTTACAATAAATAAGTACATACATGTAATTTTTCGAAAACGAGAGCTACTAAATCCGCCGGCGGCGCGCCCTCCGCGCGCGGCCGCGAGCTGCGGGAGCTCGGAGGTCGGCGTAGAGCGAGCCTCCTCGAGTACGAACAGTAGGCGTCGGCCAGAATACCCTCACCATGCGCGGTAATGGCAAACGATTCAGTTCAAGTAGAGTGATTTAGCTAATTAGGTTGTTTTTATTGGAAAATATATTCTGGTTAAATGTGCTGTGAAATCTAGTAGCATATTAGATTATCCGACTATTTGTAAGCTAGACATCTGCATATTTACCTATGATTCGTATCGAGGTGCTTGCGGCATGGACGAACTCTACGCCGATTACTACTGTAAGGTTCAGGAACAAAAATATGGTAAATTATTGTCAATTAGGTTTAATGTAGTAGAAGGTTGATAGCCTTCTTAGAGGGAATGGAACTGAATTGCCGAGGGACGCGTCGCCGCCACGTTACAACCTTAAAATTCATAATTCTGTTAATCTACTTATAATCATTGAAAATTATAATCATACCGAATAAAAAAAGAAGACGATATAAATACATGACAAAGATCGAATAAAAAATACTAGTCACTGCCAATTTAATGAACTAATCCTTACAATATAATACAGTTCGGATCGTTGTCGACGCTGTACGCAGTAATAGAGTAACTTAATTATATAAATAACATCAACACATCCCCGGGACGAATAATACGTAGTATACACGTAGTATATCATAACAGCCTCCGCTGCGCACGTTAAGCTCGCGACCTATATAATAGTAATATAACTTTTATTATGCTTAAGTTATTTATTATCGGTGCCGCGACGTTTCAAATGTAAAATTCTAGGGTTCGTTTTTAATAAAAAAAAACGTATATTGTTATATGGGTGACCGAGAGCTTTTCGTGCGCGCGTCGCCCGCGGAGCGGTGCGGGGGCGCGGGGCGGTCGAGTCGGGTCGACTACTGCATACACGCCACTCGTCAGTTACCGCACACTAAATGCATAAGGACATTGCATCGACATCTAATTATTGCGACCGATACGTAACGTACACAATTTAAATACTAATATGTTATTTATATGCGGGAACGCCCCGCGGGCCGGCGGCCGGGGACGTTCGCCGCGAATATCTATTTACATACAGTGAAGACATTTCTATTTATCTTTTAGTATTAATTAACTTCGACCGGCTCGGGACGTCAGCCGGCTTCGGCAGGTTCGGCTATTTACGAGGCGTCTGATTGATTAGAATAACGTTGCGATTCGAATCGAAGAACCGGTATCGGAAGCCGGCGCTAACGTCCCGAAGCGGAAAACCTAACTTACATTGAACATGTTTACGAATAATTCGATCGAATTTTATGTAATAAAGTAATTACCTTGTCGTGCTCGCGGTGTTAATCAGTGCTTTAGAACGAAATCCGAGCAGTGAACGGAGACTCGCGCGCCACACAGCAGCGCCACCTGGCGGGCTCGCTCGACATTTGGGTGAATGCGAGGTGCGCCTAAGGATTTCCAACTTAGGGGTATTTCCCCAAAACTTTAGGGTGAAAATAAGGGATTGTTTTACTTCCCGAAAAATCAATAGGTAATCAAGATTGTAAGAAAACAGCAAAGAACTTAATTTGTTACTTTTTATTTCTTACCAGCCAACCTCATCCTATATGGAATAGACCTGTATAGAACGAAATATTTAGGGGGGATTTTAAAGTAAAGTGGTGAATTTCGGGTCATTTCACTGGTGCGCTCGCAATCAATACGCTCTGTACTGACGCAGCAGTGGACGCTACCAATGTGGCGAGCAAGCCACTACTCATACATTTACTGGAAATATTACAGTAAGACTGTCTCCAGCTCTTACAACGTAGATACGATATCTGAAATGACTGTCGTCGTGTCTAAGGGGTGGAAAATCATAATAAATCAGTTCAGGTTCCGAGTAATGGAAGGGAAGATATTGATAATGGAACATTATAAATGACTAAAAGGTTTATCTTAGAAATAACTCCAATCGCTTACAGGTGTCTATTGAATAATTGCGTTTTTTTACGAATACAACGACCTATTGCAACAATTTTGTAAATTTTATTTCTATGATAGAAGAAGGAAAACTGCAGTATTTTCAGCTGTGAGTACGTATTCACTATAAATCATGATATTTCCGTGCAGATGGATATTTAATAATATTCTTATAATGTTAATTGTATGTTTAATTCGCACAGTATTGTTTTGCTTGGTTTGGTATTATATTGGTTTGTACCGAATAACGTTCGTTCCAAATAGCAATACTCGATCTTGACAGTCCAAAATGGAACCGAAGTGATATTAGAATACATTTATGCACGCTACGAACTGAAAACCTGCCTCTTTTAGAAATCGAGTACAAGATGTACGCCATGAAATTTAGCATAATCACCAGAAACAGTAAGCTTCTAACTATTTATTTTAAACACAAATGACAATGAACATGTGACACGGTAGGCGTACCACATCACAAGTGGGAATGGAGTACGGATGTTATTACGCACTCCAACATATAAAATATAAACAATAGATGTACAATTACGTCGATAGGAAGAACGATCGACGCAGGCTACACCGAACTCTCATCGAGTCGAATTAAAACCTTCAACGCAGTCTATCGCAGTATAAACTAAAACAAAACATTCCGATAAATTGATCGGTTAAGAATCGGCCGACCGGGAACACCGGAGACCGATCGGCAAATACTTGAACGAATTATGAACATCCCGACTAATTTAATCGCGATTTTTTTTTATTGAATTCAGAAGTGTCAAATGAGCGTGCGGTTAGAATGGTTCATTTAGTTCCGACGTAATACAATGCTCCAATTATTCCATGGAAATATACAGCACGCGCGCATGGCGCGTCGAACGGATGCCAAATGGGTTGCAGTTTTCAGGAGTACCTGTACCCAGTAGTCACAGATGCTAGAAACCATCGGAACGAAATCTATCAATCCAACTTAATATTGAATTGCAGAATCCACTGGTTTTTTATGATATTTAGGCGAGCATCATTAATGCAAAATGAGAGCCTGAAATCTTTCGCGCAATGTAAGCGTACGTAGCACACAAATGATACTAAAAAACACCGAGATATGTAATACAAAAAATGTATCAAGCACAGGACTCGTCAAACAATTTTTTTGTGTATATTAACAAAAAATATGTTGATGGAAGCAATGGATTTATTTATTTTTACAGGGAATGAAATCAATGTTAGAATACATATATATATCGGCATTTGCAACCTAACAAAATATATACGCAATAGTAAATGACAACCTCAAAGCAACCGCTTAATTATTGCTTGACCTCTATTATGAAAATCAACGTCAATAAAGGTCGTGTTAGCTGAAATGTTAAAAAAATTCTGATGCCGCGAACGACAGGCTCGTTCAAAATATACTTCATCATATATTCTGATACATTAAATAAATAACATACAAGCATAATTATATTGTAATAATTACACGCCTGTAAGCAGTATAACTAAAAGACCGAACTTATAAAATAAATAGTATGAATTAACATAATGTTATATCCGTGGACACAAACGGGCCACTCTGCCGTGCGATGCGACATTTTTGTAATTTTGCATACTTTTCTGACAATTATATACTAAAAGGACTCGTGACACCGAACGGTAGTCGCTATTAATTCGCAGATTACATCGCTCGCTCGTCGGCATCTCTCGTACGGGAAACGGTATGCGAACGAGCGGGAGGAAGGCGACCGATCGACGTCGCCCTGCAAATCGATAAATCGGTCGGTACACGGGGACGCCTCGGCGACGGGGCGACTCGGCTCACTCCGCGTCAACCCGAGTCGAATCCTCCCCAACTCGAACCCGAACACTCCCGCCGCGGCGGGATCCTCCGATATACTCACGGAGCCGAGTCATCGAATCCGTCAAAGCGAAAAAAAATAAAAAAAATCACTCGGTCACTCGAGCCGAGCCGAATTCGAGTCGGGTGAATTCGAGGCGGAGTCGACCGGCGCGTCCGAGCGGCCCCGCCGCCGGCGGCCGCGCCCGCGGCGCTAGCG
>DWTU01003579.1:0-10286 GCA_018251515.1 Cecropterus confusis
TAAATGTCGCTGCTTTGCACAATTCGAATTTCTACACTTTTAAGTTAAATACATAGTTTTATTGCTATTATATTATTTTGGGATTAAAAATTTAGTACTGGTGCTATATTATGTTGGTATGTTGTGGTAAAAGATGAAACCAGAAAGCATTGTTCAATTTTTACTCAGTTCTCCTGTAAAATTCGTTTGTATTGTGTTATTACTCTTGCAAAGCAGCGATGTATATATGCGAGAATGTACAATAAAATAAAATAAACTTTTCAGTTACTGAGTTGTACTATACACTTATAAATAATATTAATATAGGTATATTAAGTACACGCCAATACATTTTCTCAATACGTATTTATCTTTTAAAAAATCATCACCTAGTACCTACTACAGTAATAAATAACTTTTAATTTTACCGTGCCGTTGAGCATGATATACTCAGAGCTTGTGCTTGTAAATTGACATGAATTTTTCATTAAAATGAATTTACTACTAGCGCTTATGTAAAATTAAATCTTAATAAGTAGGCAACATAACAATATATATAGTAACCAAGCTAAGCTCGTTTATATTTTTATATTGTCGTGTGAACTATTTAGATGATAATTATTGTCGCAATTATCGTTCTCTAATGTTGACTTCCAAAAGATAAACAATAGACGTTTACAAAACATTATAAACTATGTAATAAAAGTATACAGAAGATGAAAATAACTAAAAGTAGAATCATTACAAAAATATTATTTTTAATATAATACGTTGCGAACAATAGGTACTTCCAAAACTGGGCGTTTTAATATCAATCTAATAGATTTGTAAATTCAGTCGTTATTTACATCAATACTGTTTTTTTTCTCTAGTTTATTGAGCGAATTTTCATATTCATCGTGTAAGACAACGGTAGTAGCACTTATACTTGAAGGGCTATGAGAATGTGTTATATTTGTACGATTACTATCAGCCAAATGTTCCAGTTCGTGACTTTCTAAGTTGGGTACTCCCGAGCATATGGAACTAACGCGTGAAGCCGACTTTCGTTCTTCTATGGGCTGCTCTTTCAACGACTTAGGGCCAATTAGGTGAAGTAAGGAGCAAAGGAAAAATGTTGCATAGATCCAACTCGCAAACATAATTAAAGCCAAAAATGTCCCTATTTGCGAATAAGGAAGGAGATTCGAGCGTAAAAGAAATATTCCCGCAAAACCGGTCGTCAACGCAGCGGCGACAGTGGGTCCTGAAGACGCAGACAGAGCGTATTTGACTCTTGTAGATTTGGTGCCGTTAGCGTTCGTATAACTTAAAGCATAATGAAGACTAAAATCCACAGCTAACCCTGCTGAAGTAGATATTGCCACACTCTCTAAGATATTTAATTTCCAATTACATAATACTAAGATCGCAATCGTCACCGTTGAAGAGAATATCATAGCCAGTAATGCACAAATACTGACTGTAAAACTAAATGTTGCTGGAATTAGTACTAAAAAACCTAACCCGGCTGATAATAATAATGCTATCACAGTCCCACTGGCCAATGTTCTTTGAAGATCGTAAAATTGGAGATCAGACAAAAACCATCCGCCTTGCATACTGAGTGGAGCAGATTTCAACTCATGTTGAGTCCAATTCTCTAGGTGATTAAAAAAAATATCCATTGCCTTATGAGACATTGAATAAGAGACAACACTTTCAAATTCTACAACTATAGCTGAAACTACCGGTGGATAAGCACCTCTTAAGAATTTAGGCCCAGCAACTCCTGGCATGAAGAATTCGCGAGGAGTTTGATACAATGATTCTATAGCTTTTACTATACAGAAATCGAATATTTCCTTTTTGTATGGGAATTGCGATGACTCGCAGCATGGAGCTCTGTTGATTTTGTCTATTTTATCAATACAGCGTCTACTCATGAACATTTTAAAACTTTCAATAAAACAATTAGGCAGAAGTGGACCAAGAGTGTGTTGATAAAATGGTTGATTCTTTATTCTGGCACAAAATTCTAACAACCACATTTGTGAACTTGGATCAGATATAGAAAAATCGTTATCAAAGATGAGGTGACCTGTTGAAGCGGGATCCATATGATTGCCATTATCAATAGCTTTAATACCCCATATCCACCTAAGAGGCATTTTGCTACCTATCCCAATATCTTTGCTAAACCTTTCAAATATAAACTTGTCTTTATATTCAATATCATACTGTTCAAATGGATGTGACGTCTGAAATAGTTGAAACTGCTTAGAATCTGGCAACTGCAGGCCAGGATAGTAAAAAACTACAACAATACTGCAAATCCCTATAGCACCCAATATTACTACAAACCCTATGTACAATCTCGTAACACACGTAATAATAAATCTATTCAATATAATTCTGATATCTTCTCCAATCTCATTAATAGCTTTACATATTACACCTAACATCTTTTGTCTTCTACTTGTGTACAGTTTAACATCTAGGATATATACTGATACAGGCAGCCAACTTATCATCAATACAAAGTTAACTAAAACTGATGTCCCCGCAAAAATGCTGAAACAATTTATGGCTGGAATGTAGCTTACATAGGAAGCAAAAAATGCCACAGCTGTTGTCAATGTGGTTATGAATATTGCCACAACTGAATGTTTTAAAGTTTCCACAAGGATTTGGACGAGAATTGTCTCTCCTGCACTGGAGACATTTTTAATATCAGTCAAACCATTCTCTTCACTTATAACATTATCACGTATGAGTTGCTTACTGATCATTTTCCAAACTTTTACATATAGAAATGCATCGTCAGCGCCAATACCTATCACAACAACTACAACTAGTAAATTCATAAAAGGAAAAAATTCCAAGTTGAACACAAAAATATACAAAAAGTAGGCTATACCAAGCGAGTAGGTAATAGCTGTGAATAACAAAAAACTGAGTATAAAGGATTTTGTATAAATCCATACGGATATAAAAACAAAGATTCCTCCGAGGGCTATAAGCCAACTGTCTTCTACGATCCATAAATCAAACAATGCATTTTTGAGTCCAAAATCAATAGCAGGAATTAAGAGCGTATTGTAAGACAAATTAGAATTTTGTAATCTCTGATAGTAAGGTAACACTGTACTGCTGCATGGCAAGGGGAGAAACAACATTGTATCCTTTACAAATTCAGCAGAAAAATCAGGTGGGGAAAATGCATATGCATCAATTGCATAAAATAAAAGATTGTACACAGCATCGTACTGAGAGCAGTATTTTGGGACACTGCACCTGTCTAACTCACACGATGCCATCAGAGTGAAATTATGAAAATAACCAGCACATTTCTTAAGAATATCAACAGTTCTATCAACATCTAATCTAGTTAAATTTTCACAGGAGTCTTTACCTGATATTAAAGCTATATAATTAGGTACACTCCATATCGGACAACATGCCTCTTCGGAATGCGCCGATCTTTGGCACAAGTCGTAGTAATTGTCCCCACCTACCTCAATGAGTAATGACTGCATTTGACAAACTTTACCCACGTTTTCGAAAGTCAGCATTGATGTATTGTCGGAACTGGTGACAACTAGATGAGCATAATCTGCCATTGGAGATCCACACACACCTGACGCATAATTTTGATGTACTGGTTTTCCTGGAGTTCTCTGCATGTCTTTGAGAGAAACCCACTGCCGCCTTGTATGGTCTTTCAGGTACACTGTATTTTCGTCTTCGTACGACACATTTTTGCCGAAGCCCCAGTGTACATGCTCTTTGGATACGTTACTATCAAGAGGCCTATATGATGTCTTCGCAAAGTTTGTTTTGTTCTTTATCTTTTTTTTCTTATGCTCCTTTTTTGGACGTCCACGGCCTGATCTCGGTTTGTCATGAGTAACTCTGTTACTGTAGGTACGATTCATGCGTATTTGATCCTCGATTTCTTTAGGATTGACTGCGAGTCGACGGGACGGTCTCGTTTCTTCGATCAGATTTTCCCAGGCAATAAATCGATGTGCTAAGGTAGTGCCGCGAGTTTCGAACCCCACAGTGGGATCCGTGAATGATGGAGGGTCGTGGAACACCAGCGGAATCACAGTTAAAACTGTGGATACAACACTCACGGCAAAAATAAATAGGTAGGGATGTCGAACAATAAACTTGGCGTATGCGAACAGCATTTTGAAATGCTGACTTCATAGTTATATTTCTACACCATTTTTCCGTAGCAGATTGTTGCATTTCCTAGTTTAAAGCTGGTCTACCTCAAAAAATGTATTAATTACATTTTTTAAACCAAAATATTTCGTTCCTTACAAAATAACATGGCAATAAAATTACAATAACATGACATGACATACAAATACAGTGAAGTATTGCCAATTTGCCATTACAAAACCAGTGTTGCCACCGAAGTATCAAGCTACCCACCAGAAGCGACCTCTGAAACCACCAGAAATCCACTAACAAAACTCGCGCCAGTTTAAAAAATCGCGAATTTTTCCACCAACTTTATTTTTAGCAAATTTTTGTTCATCGCGAAAGAAAACAATATTTAAAAGATACGTTTATTGGAGAAATAACATTAAAATTACACATTATGTAACAAAAATAATGAAATTATATTAATAAGTCATCTTCAGATGAGTCGTTTCCGTCCGTACCATTATCGTCAGTCTCCGATTGGTACGACTCTTTGGTGCCAATTAATTTCACAATATTGCTTGGGATTTCATAGTCGTTGCAGCATTTTCCCGCTATCTTTATTCCGCAGCGTACTCTTAATATAGCAGTTAAAAGATTAAGCCCCATCCTATTTCTCTGCTTGTTTTTTATTATATTCATACTGCTAAACAGTCTTTCCACATCAGCATTGGAATGCGGCAATATTAGAAGAGTGATCGCAAAAGTCGCCAATTCGTAAAGTCTTGAAACCCCTTGTGCATCTTTGAAATGTAAGACTTCATACCAAAATATTTTTGTATTTTTGGTTTCCTGCCATTTCAATAAATGAATTTGTCGCCATTGATCGTCCACTTTCGCAATGAATTCAGAACTTTTATTTAATTGAACCATAATGTCGATTAGATCTTCTTTGTTATGATTAAGTGCTTTTTCGACACTTATTCGCGAAATTTTTTTCATTAATTCGACATTTTCTGGAAGCCTATTTTTTATTTCGTCAATTAAACTCACTATAAATTGCATGCACCGAGTCCGCACTATTTCTTCTTCTTCCCTTAGTAATCCCTTTTCTCGCATTTCGAGTATTTGTTTTTCGAATCGGTATCCCAGATAGCATTTTGGATCTACATAGTCGCGGACATTTTGGGTAAAAATATTAATTTTATGTGTAGGTAACGTAATCTTGCTGACAAGCATATCTATCAGGTTGGTCAACTCGCCACATAATAATGTGTGGTCTGTATCTTTTGACTCGAACATTTTATTAACTCTGTTTATCTCAATCAATATTGGATATAAAAATGAAATATACGCATAATTCATCTCGTTCGCGTACATAGAGTGCAGTAACTCTGCCGTATGACATCTTTCATGCAACTTAGCTATAGAAAAATGAGTTTTCAACTCTAGCCATTGCGTGTATATTCTCGACACAGCAGACTCTATTGATAGCCATCTTGTTTGGCATGCTTGAACAATTTTATGCGGTTTTTGTCCTTCGTTGATAGTTTTATATAACTCTTTATAGGCAGTTTGTCTGGAAGATGAACGAGCAAACCAGTCATACGTCTCTTTAATTAAAAACTCCAAATTCCTCGGCAAAAATTGCTTGGCCGCAGCTGAAACAGCCAGTTGCAAAGAGTGACATAAACAACGTACCAAAACTAAGTGTGATACTTCTTCTTTCAATTTAGTAAAGACCCCATTATTTACGCCAACCATTACAGAAGCATTGTCTGTTCCAATTCCCATTAAATTATCAAGTCGCAGATCAAATCGTTTTAGTGTCTTCTTGATAGCAGAGATAATACCTTCAGCATTGCACTCAGTTAGTTCAGCAAGGTCTAGATAGGTAGATACTATTTTTTGGTATCTAATACTGTAATAAATTATAATGACTCCAAGGTATTTCTGTATTGCAATATCTGTAGACTCATCAACCAATATACTGTAGGGTTGATCTTTAATATCTTTTAGGATTTGGGTAAAATGCAACGCCAATACATTTTTAATAATCGAAGTGCACTTGGTTCCGTGTAGTTGCACTTTATCGATATCTTTTTCATGACTGTGATTAATTACCTCACCCAAGTGGTCAACTACACGGATGCTAGTATGCATGGCTGTGAACAATGCGAGTCTGGCTTCTTCCTTTTTCTTTTTTTTTTTTCTACAGGCTCTGGTTTGAACGGTAGCTTAGGTTGCATAACGATAACCTGTAAAAATGTAAATGAAAATATACAAAACCGCCTCTATAGTTTAGGTTACAGCGCGCGCTAAATCATGTCACACTATTTGCTCACAAAATATCTATTCTTCTGGGCAGTTCCTTAAAATAAAAATATTTCCATGACTATGACTACCGAACGAAATAATTATGAAACATCCGGTTACCTTCATATTTTGTTGATGCTTTTTCGACATCCCATGTGTTTTTATATCTCCATAGTGACTCCGTAAAATCGTTCCACAAAACTTGCATTTCGGTACTTGACCAGCAGTACTTTCAATTACTTGAAGCCAATCTTTTAAATGTGGGTCTTGAAGCCAAGAATTCCGAAACTTTTGTGAATATTGTGGTTTTGGCATGGTTATTAATGACGAAACACGAAACAAACAAAACCATCGACACCAACTCACTGAGCTCGAACGAAAATTGAGACTTGAGCGAGAACATCGGGGATTCCCCGTCGAGGAATCCCCTCGACGGGGAATCCCCGATAATTTACTGCCAGTTTTTATTAAAGAGTTTGTGGCTTGGATTTATTTCCTTTTGACTGTTTTACCCACTAGATGAAAGAGTGTTGCTGCACGATGGAATTAAACTCCAAAAACGATACGAGTGGAGTTCATAGTTGTCGTTCCAATATTTGAGAAAAAAAATACTAAATTCTTAAATTCCACTAGACAAATCCACTAGCCACTAAAGTCAATATTTGTCCGCTAAAAAGCAAGCCAAAACCACCAGATTTAGTGGAAAATCCACTATGTTGGCAACACTGTACAAAACTCAGCCTCGTGTCTAGACAAAATAAAATTGCTAGCTTATATTAGAATAATTCTTGGTTCTCCGAGAAAAAAAATATATATCAATTATTTTACTTGTAATACACTGTTATAAGTAATTAAATAAGTAGTTAAATAAGTCATGCAGAATCCATTTTTATTGTCGTTTCGTAAATTAAGGATTTAATTCTATATTGCGATCTAGCGATGTAATTGTTGGCCATACATTTCTGCATTTATGTATTTAAATGAATAATGATGAACAGTAAATTATACAACCTATATATCCATTTTGTATTTGTAATATAGCTTTTTTTTAAGTAATAAAACAATTCATATCGTTATAGTATATTAAAATATATTTTTTAAATATACTGACAAAATTTATTGCGGAGTCCTTTGGATATTGCTGTATTATTCTACTGAATAATATAAAAGTGCGGTTGTTTTTCGATAATAACGCTCGTTTGTAGTTTTCCTTTAGATTATCAATATAAAAATGAAAAAAAAGAAAAATAATGCATGTGA
The DNA here is from genome assembly GCA_018251515.1 of Cecropterus confusis. Classification (NCBI taxonomy): domain Eukaryota; kingdom Metazoa; phylum Arthropoda; class Insecta; order Lepidoptera; family Hesperiidae; genus Cecropterus; species Cecropterus confusis. The sequence continues at coordinate 7,693 of DWTU01003579.1, forward strand.
CTAACTCAGACAATATTCATTTCATTTTTAAATTTACGAATTTTAAATACTGGCAACATTATTCTTGTCTCTGACATCTTGTGATCACAAGACTTCTCCGTTTTGAGTTTTCTGTCAAGGCAGGAATTGGAGAAAAAAAGGCCTTCCCTTTCGGGATCTAGAGGTTCAACGGCTCCAAGTGATACACCAAATATCTCAAGATGAGATACTTCTTAACTTACCTGTTTGTGCTCCTCGTAGCCATCACCATACCTATATTTTCGATGTACTACCTACTCAATGGAAAGGGTGAGCAGATAAGCTTTGGATGGTTTCTGGAGAACACGTCCCCTTACATGTGGGGGACTTTGGGGATCGCGTTCGCGGTGGCCTTCTCCGTGGTGGGCGCGGCCATGGGCATCCACACGACCGGCGTGAGCATAGTGGGAGGAGGTGTCAAAGCTCCAAGAATCAAGACCAAGAACTTGATCTCGGTTATCTTCTGCGAGGCCGTGGCCATTTACGGATTGATCACTGCGATCGTGCTGTCTGGTATGTTAGAGAAGTACACTGAGCCGGTGATAGATATTAACATCAAGCAGCAGAATTGGATGGCTGGGTACGTAATGTTCGGCGCTGGCCTGGCGGTCGGGCTCGTGAACCTGTTCTGCGGTATCGCTGTTGGCATAGTGGGCTCCGGCGCGGCGCTCGCGGACGCCGCCAACGCCGCCCTCTTCGTCAAGATCCTTATTGTGGAGATTTTCGGATCTGCCATCGGTCTCTTCGGCCTGATTGTGGGCATTTACATGACGTCTAAGGTCAAAATGGGCAACCAGTAACTTAAGAAGAAAACATACTTGAAGTTAAGTGTAAGTTATACTATTTACTTTCAATTTCAAATATATTGATGTCACGTCCTCGCAGCAATTTTTTTTGCTTCTGTATTAAGTGCCAAATTATATATTTTTTGGATCAGCGCTCAAATTTCATATCAAGTAGTAATTAAAATTAATATTTGCATATAAAGTAAATTTTGACAGCAGCTGTCAGTTTTTCATTTTTTTATTGTAGAGCAAACATGTGACCTAATTCTGTTTACTCATTGACCAGAACAAGACTTTGAATTTGATATCCATTCTTAGTTTTTTTTAAGACCAGTTCCCCCTTGTATTTATAGTTAATTCTAAAGACAGATCAAAGTATGCACACAATTTGACATCATTATTTTTTTAACTTATAGAACTAGAAATTGAGAGATGCTGCCTATAGCCAGTATCATTATCCATAACCAATTTTATATAGTTCTCTCTGAAATCAATTACAAATATGTTGCTAGTCTTGAAGACTAATTTAAAAAATGTGTACAGCTAGTTGTTGTACCAGACCTTGATCTCGAACACCTTGTACACATATGTCTACCATTTTGTTCTTTTAAGTAAAATTTTTCCTCGTTTTGAAATTACAAAAAGGACCAACAAGTGACTGACTACTTGTGAACTTCATAATGTCGGGTGGTATTTGTTAAAAGATGGATAGCCCTTATTAAATTCTTCTGTTGAACATAACCATACATAGTAGCCATCTTATTGATAAGCAGTGATCTCTTTCAGACAACCTATGTATGAAAAGGATAAAGAGAAGTAATGAAAGTGGATTAGTGTGTGCAATGTTAAAGAAGGATTATTTCTAATAACATACGAATAATCTTGTTGTGTTCTGGTCTGAAGGGTGTGGTAAAGGAGACCTACTTTTCCGAGGCATTCCATCTTAGTCCTCAGGGGTAGCAACACATCAGTTGCTAACCTTAGGTGCGACTTTGATCTTACCTTTGAGGATTAATTACAGATGTCCATGGGCACCAGTAACCACTTACTATCAGGTGGGCTGCCTGCTCGTTTGTTACTCCCATACTAAAAGAGAGAAATCCTCAAACTCATACTATCATATTGGGGCAAGGATTATAGTGAAAATGTTGCCAATTTGAAGCATATTAAAAGTTATCCCCTTTATTGAGTTGTATGATTGGTATGCCAGTGGTGTTGCCAACATGATACGAGAAAACCTACTCTTTACTCACTAAAATACCAAAGGCATGAGTTGCCATTCAATTTCCAAGCATCTATTTTGTGAATAAAATAAATGTTTATTAGAACAGAATAACAATACACGAGGAACGAGAAGGACAAGGAAAATGGTACATTTAACATAAATGTTGTATTTATATTTATTTGGCTATTAATATAAAATAGTAACAAAATTGCTCCATTTTATTCTGAATAAGTTAATTTGTTTATCATATCTTTGCTTTATGTAAATAGTTATAAACAAAATACAATTTTCATAAAAAAATAATAATACTGATGTGATTTTAAACAATTAATTTTATGCTAATAATAGTCATATCTATACTTATTAGTATCACAATTGTCAAGGGGTACTGTAGACTTGATTGAAACTTTACCTAAATAATAAGACAAAGAAATATTGATTTCGAGTCCATAACATATATCTGCAAAATTCGGATTGTTGAGTATTTTGTTAAATTCTAATGGTGAAAATAGTCGCCATATTGGCCATTCGGATGCCATCTTGAATTCCTTAAAGCCGATTCACGT
>DWTU01003580.1:0-10286 GCA_018251515.1 Cecropterus confusis
GGTATAATATAGATATTCCTTAATTTCCTTGATATTCTTGACAATGACGTTATATGTCAAAAATTGGTTTCGTTTTGCCTACGGATCGAACCACGAAGAGTTTTACTATAAACATACAATTCACATTTAGACGCTTGGCCGGATACATCAAAATATAGCCGAAAATTGGTATGCATGTATAACTGTAATGAAACCAGATACCCCACGAGACGATAATTTATTGTAGCATAAGTAATTTACGTGTATAATATTCATGTTCCACTTAATAGTTATCAAATTACATTATATCATTAGGAGAAGATATGGCAATTTGCTTTTTGCTCGTGTTAGATATTTCCGATTGCTATGAATAACAAGCGTCTGTCTGGCTGGGCAGACGCTGACTCACTGGCAGTGGTTCCCAAACCCCCAATCACATCTTTAAAGATGTATCGTTCACGTCTTATTAAGATTTTAAAAGGTTTTATTGTAAATTATATATAATTTATTTTTAGCCAATGCACAGATATAGATTGAGTTAGGTTAGGATGCATTGGTGACGCAAACACCAGTATTGATAATGTACAATATACTTGCATCCAAATGTCAGTCTTTAATATACCGTTTGTTCAGTTTCAAGACTGACATCCCTTTCACTTTGAGGCTATTCTTAATTATTTCAGAGGACAATGTTTTAACGGTTCATATAACAAGACTGTGGTCGAACGATATAGCTTAGAATTTATATAAATTAAAAGTTAATTTCAAAATAAATAGTATGAGTGAAGAGAAGATTGAGAAACACTGGAATTGAGGTAAAAAGAACGGTCAAGTGGGCATCGAATTTGACTTGAAGTGGATTTGTCTGTCGGATATTATTTGTGTATTGATTTTGATGCATCTTTTTTTAATAAATACTTGTTTCCGTTTTGAAATCGGATCTGTTTAGTTTATGAGGTACGGCTCTTATATATATTTAGGTACATAGGTACATCTGGTTAAATTTTTAAGCGTCTTGATATATACACTAAGAGTCATTATCAACAATGTTCTTATTAGTTGGCATGGAAGATGTTTTACGATTTCTTAATTTTCCGTAAATTTATCTAATAATATAATCTATTATTGAATATTATTATTTTTATTCAAGTTTTTTGTTACTTAAATCTATTGAATATGTTACTATTATTATATTATTTTATTTTTTCCCCAGGTCAGCAATTTGGATGAAGCCTACTTAATTAATGTTAAAGCCTTATTTAATGTTTAATTATTTAAAATTTACTTATCATGTAATCAATTATTAAATTGTACTTATTATATTGTGTAAGGTGTATGATTAATTGTATTATTATAAGATTAAAAAGGCAAAGTAACAATACAATGAAAAAAAAACGGAAACGAGAGCTTTATTTTCTGGCTCTGTTGTTAGTGAAATCATTCGTCTTCTTCGTATGAATGATCAAATTTTGATTTCTCCCTTATCACATTACCTTATTTTAGAAATAAAAATCTATTAACGTAAATAACATTACAAATGGTAATATTATTTACGATTGATCTATGTGTTCATAAAAATTATATTTTATTCACGAATTTTGATAACAGCGGGGCCCTAATAAGTAAAGAAACGTACACTGTAATACAAATACTGCACCTTAAGTCAACGTACTTAGCTGTTAACGTTTTACTCGACCACAAACGACAAACGTTTATAATATTTTTTCTCAAACTTTTCTTTAACCGCTCATCAATTTTGTCAAACGTTTTTGTTAAAGTTTTTATAGATGGTATTATTATGTTCGCGTTTGTTTCATTCCGTTACAAGTGATTTGGTACAGTTGTCAAGTTTGACGTTTATATTTTTACAGTAATAGCTGTTGTATCTTTTTAACAAACATATAAATATCTTAAGTATATTTTCACTATCATGAAGATTAAAATGGACGGAATGAGCTTTCGCGTACTTTTCGATGCTATGTTAAATTTTATTATATTATACAGCAGCGTGACATTTTTTTTAAATATGGATATTTTTTTTTATAATATGGAACTGTTCCTCCTGATGGTAATTGGGCACTGCCGCTCATTGATATTCGGAATCAACCTCAGATAATGCCAGAGTCTTAATTGATGTTGGCCACATAAACATAAACGCTTTCTACACTCATAGCCCCATACTAGGGTTTTCTTCTATGTCGTGGGTGCCATAGATACAAAAAGCCCAGACCCAGAACAGAAATCTAAACTCATCATCCAGATGTCTGTCTGGCCGGGGATCGAACCCGGGACCCATTGCATGTCAGACCGGTTTGGTGAACGCACCACCATGTGGGTCGTCGTGGGCCACGGATGTTTTGCTACCCCTGAGGACTACTTCGGAACGCCTTGGATAAGTATGTTTCGTTTGTTATTTTGTGATTCACAAAAGGTACAAAAATCCATAAAAAATATCATTAAGGTTATTTTCTACCCTTACTGTTATTATCGTATCTTTCGTTTATGGTTTTTTGTCTACGACTATAATTGTTTAGTCTATGGCCATAATTCATATCCTGTATTGTTTTTTTGGTTAAGAGTTCTTGCCCCCAGTACGGTCGAGCGGACAATTAATTGTGTAATTAATGCGCTTAATCTACTTCACGATTATGTCATAACATCAGTGGTTAGTCATTTCCTCTTGTGAAATGGTAATGACGTTAAAATATGTTAATTGTATGGGTTTTATGTGGTCCTGTACATGTGTTTGAGCGGAAATCTGTCTTTATTAATATTCTCAGGGTGGATATGTATTGCAACTTTTTTATTTCTTAAAAATAAGGTTATTTTTAGCAGCACCATACGAGCATGCCTACCTGAAGGTAAGTACTGTAGTTCATGGACATCCGTAATCAACCTCATATGAGATGAGTCTTAACTGCGGTTGGCCCCAGATGCGTTGCTACCCCGGGGAATTAAGTTGGAATGCCTCGGATATGTATATATGTATGCCTTACAGCACCACTCGAACCAATCAACGAATCTCTAAACTCTTTTATTAGGCAGGAATGAGCGTGGCGTTAGTACTGCCGGAGGCGAACTACAGAGCGTTGTACTACCATCGTTATAAGAAATTATTATACTACACTTAGCTCAAAAGCTCTTATATACTTAGCTCTAATTCATAATCTGAAGAATTTTTTTAATTTTTAATCAATATGTGTTGATATTATTAAATTCGTTTTCCTTTAGAGTTTTTGAAATCGTAACAGGATATTTATGTAAATTGAGGATATTTAAATGAACCTTATCGAGATCTAACAATGACGCTCATTGTTTAAAAGCTTCTAGCCTGACTTAATTATTGTTATTAGAGGGAGACTTAATACGGTTCCGTAGATTAAAGAGGTTAATTAAAGTGGTAATTGCTGCAGTATGCTGAAATGTTTCAGTCCATGTGGAAGTTGTGTCATCAGGAAGGAAGAATCAGCTAGATAGATGCTGGCCAATTTTTATCTGGGCAGCCACATGGCGATAGCTTAAAATAATTTAAAATTACATATTTGTGTTTTTAAAACTTTTTATCGAATTTAGGTAAAGATGCACGAAAAAAACAGCCTCGGTATTTCGCATAAGCGACACAATTTAGTTTTAAGGTATGTTATGTATTGAACTTATAAAATTTTGTAAAAAGACCTTACTAATATATTATACAACTAGAATTGATCTCCGTACTTTATAATTCACTAGACAAATAAATTATTTTTTTACATGATCTAGATTAAAAAAGGTTGGTCGTATTTTTGCGTGAAACAATCATTACATTATTACAAGGTTTCTATAGCCACATTAGTTAGGGCATGTGAAAGATTATGTTTATTTCTCCCTTGTTTCCTCCGACTTGAATTCCTTTCGCACGATCCTAAAAGTTGACTCGGCCCAAAACAATAAGAAAACATGTACTTTATAGGTTTATAGCCAATGTACTTCAAATGCTGAAAAATAAGATGACAACCCTATAAAACCGCTGCAAATTTTATCGCAAAGTACTTATTATAGTCTTTAATTTTGTAAGTAAAATTGAATGGTGTGTAAATAGGGTATGTTATAGGAGTAGACTTATAAGATTTATGTTACATGTCAATGTTTATTACGGACTATATTAATACCAACAGCTCGCCCAGTTGAGGTCAGTTTATTAGTTATGTTGAACATTTCAAACACTCACGAATTATGACGGTTTCGCCTACGACTCGGTACCTAAACAGGAAAATATGTTTTATAGTTACTTACTTCAAACATATTTAAGTATTGCTATCCTATATTTGTTGAGATTCATTTATTTATGCCGTTCAGTAGCCCTTAGAAGTCTACAGTTGGGCATGTGTTATAAGCTAAAAAGTAAATTGCCCGACATCGTTCTTTATTTTAGAACAATTTATAATATATCCCCACTAAAAGAGTTGTTACAAGTGGTTGATATATTTTTATTGGTTTCATTATATGATATTTGTGTAATATTACAAAAATATATTGAAAATCCGGAGCGTATTCCCCTTCGAATACCCAGCGCAAAGAGGTTACTCTCGGGACCCGAATATCTGTTCTTGCAATACGGCAGATATTAACTAAATGGTATATTAGAGTGTAGCCCTATAAGTTTATTAATATCTTGAGTCAGAATTAACTAAGTGTACTTAGGGTTCGAACCTCAGAGCTTCATAATGGATCGAAATTATTGAAATGGAACCACGAAGCAACCAAGCTTCAGTATCTGATCAAATACCATCAAGATTTATACAAACTGTAGCAATTTGTGACTTCCCAAGTCCTAAGATATGTCTAGAGGCATATCTTTGATTAGCATAAAAAATAAATCACCGCTTAATATGACAAGCGTTCCAGATGCAACCACAGATTTGATCTCCGACAGCAGATCTATGCAGTTAGATTTATGTGCAATTGTTGGTGATGTGGTTTGTTAAAATACATACGTGAGCAAAGGTACCTAGGAGAATCATAACGTTTTTTATCGGGGATATTAAGGTAGGAACGATCCCGTAGCGATATTTTTAAATGTACTGGTGTTTTTTTAAGCTATTGCATAGCTTTTATAGCGGGCTTTGAGCGCGGCGACCGAATCAATATTTTTGCGTTACGAAAATAAAACCTAACAACCCCCACTTCGCCTACCATGTAGATCGGCCGAGCGTTCGCTTAACGTGCATGTATATGGTACGACTGTACGAAGTTATAAACACAATAAACCTATAGTTTCAATGTTAAAAATTCCTGAATAACCTCCACGTATTGTAAGATAATAAAAATATTTTAAACGATATTAACTTGTCATTTACTCAATAAAAGAAAAAAACTTGAATTAATATCAATGAAAAAAAAAATACTGCTTAAAAAAATAATTAATTATAATTGTTAAAGTTGATGAAAAATGCTATGCAATAACTTTACGGCGGCAGTCCCCGAATGTCGCACGTTTTTTTTATATACATACAGAGCATTCACTTCACCTGTCAGTAAGTGGTTACTGCCGCCAATAGACATCTGTAAGCAACTTCATACAAAACAGGAATTTAATGAAGTCATTTACAGATACATTACTGTTCCCGAGGACTAAGATGCTCGCCTTATCTGAAAGTGTACCGACAACCACATTATTCCATCGAAAGTTTTGGAGGTGGTAGAACTCTTTGTGATTCGACTTCGGAAGCACCACCGCCACACCTATTTCTGCTTAATAACAGCAGTGTTATGTTGCTGTGTTCTGGTCTGAAGGGTGTGGTACTTACTTTTCCGACAGGGACGAAGGGGGACATACTTTTCCGAGGCATTCCATCTTGGTTCTCGGAGGTAGTAACGCATCTATGACTAACCTTAGGTGAGACTGATCTTACCTAGGGTTGATTACAGACAACCCTGCGCGGCAGTAGCCAGGCCTACCATCAGGTGGGCTGCATGCTCTTTTGCTACTTCCATACTATGAAAAAAAACTGGTTGGAAATATCGGCAATTCAAAATCCACATATCGTAAATATCTGTTAAATATTAAAATGGATCAATTCTGCGATAATTTAGTTTAAAACCAACAAATATTTTTATATGTCTTTCCTAAACTTTTAAATGCTCTTTGCACGTTTTCTGCTTAGTTTAAAGGTAAGGCAGAATGCTTCTAGCAGTCTAATTTTTGTAACATTGTTAAGGTAATAAATAATAAAAAAAAATGTAGAACTAGCTGAAATCTAAGGCTAAAAATCAAATGTGGTAAAACCCAGTACTCTGGAAACACCAACATCTATGTCTGATAAAAGGTACTTTACTACTTATTATAAGTGTATAATAAAAACTTATTATAAATGTATAATAAAAACCTTTTTATAATGGCAGAATTATCTAAAGTGAAAAACTGATGATTGATTCAATGTATGAAGTTCTTATTTCTGCAAAATTTTCTGAAGTTAAATCGATACAATGCAAAACTTACATCGTGCTAATGCAGACATAATAGATGCGTTGTTCTCAGAGTAAGCTCGCTGCAACACCGGCCTTGCTTTCAGCTCATTCGGACTGTTGCAGTTGGACTTCCTGCGTTTACTTCCCACACAATCGCCTTCTACACTCCTCTTCTGAGACTTCTTCTCTGACGGACTTTCATTGATTGAGAATAGAGAAACCCTCGCTTTAGAAGCGTCTGGATTAAAACTTAAACTCCTGTGCAACGGAGGTCGTCTTAGGAATTCCTTCTCTGGAATAAAATTGTCTTTTATCTGCCCCGAGATCAGTTCATTGAAGTTAGCCATCTTCGGACTGTTTGAGACTTCGTCGATTTCCAGGAAGGCTTCTTCCAGCTCCGATATAAACCCACTTTCCATTGACGTCGTCGATTCGGAAGGAAACCGTATTTTACCAGATAGAGGAGAGCACATGGAGCCAATACTAGAGTCACTCTTCTCATGTTTCAAAACCGTCTTTGGTGGAGTTTCAGAGAATTTGAGACTCTTTTTGACTGAAACGTTCGATGATGACGGGCGCTTGGCTGCCGGTGACGTGAACTCGAAGCTCTCGTCCTCAAAGTTAAGCATTCGATTAGTCGTATTCGGTTTATTGAAGGACGTAGACTGTTCCGCGTCAGACAAGGGCGCTCCGAAGACGAAGTTACTCGCAGTAACCTTCCTCGATGTCGACCGTCCTCTAGATATTATGTTAGGGCTGTCTGTAGATATAATTTCATACTTGTTACACTGATCGAAGTCTGCGTCGAAGGCCTCTTCCAAGTCGTGTAATGTTTGGAAATCTGTGTCCTGATCGCCGGTTAGGTCTTCCTGCGGTACGTACAGGTCTTCTGACTGCTTTGGCTCCATTTCGAAGGATTTTGAGGGAATGGCGTCTATGAAGTCGAGCTGAAAGTGTATAGGATAATGTCAAGCACATGTATAACATAAACATAAACGCTTTCTACACTCATAGCCCTACAGTATGATTTTCTCCTGTCGTGTCGTGGGTGCCATGGACACACAAAGACGAATACCCAAACACCCAGACCCAGAACAGACATCTAAACTCATCATTCAGATTTCTGTCTGGCCAGGAATCGAACCCGGGACCCACTACGTGTCAGACCGGTATGGTGATCGCTCCACCACGTGGGTCGTCAAATTTTGTCGTCAGATTTTGATTTCAGGGAGGCATAACGTTACCTGAACTTTACAGTACAATCACTGGACCACAGGCTGTACCATTACCGATCGAGTTTGGATGCTCGGTTGCTACCTCGTGTATTAAACAAAAAATAATCATGTCATATATGAAAATGGAATTCGGCCCAGGTAATTTCACCGGGTAGAACCAGAATAGTTCGACCGAGGAGGTACAACCGCCATACCTATTTCTAACGTGTAGTTTTTAAATTTTGATGGAAAGGTGGGGTTGCAGCCTCACTTAAATATGAGGTGACTACTAATTCTCGGGAGTAGCAACGCATCTGTGATCCACTTTAGGGGTTTCTATCACGCATCTGTAATAGAACCCATTGTTCTTAAAGCTGTCAGCGTCATCAGCGGCAGTCACCACTTACATCAAGTGGACCGCATGGTCATTTGCTACAGTATGATAAAATAAATCCAATTAACTTATTGATAATAAGTTAATTAGTTATAATATGTTATTATATTACAAATTAAATTATATTTCATTTACTTCGTTATTTATAAAAAAGCTCGTAGCTGGCAACATTTACTTACGTGAGGGCGGGCTGTGTGTTAAATTGTTGCTTTAATTTCGGAACTAAACTTTTTTGATGGGAATGTTTTTCTTTGTGTGAGTATATCGTTATTAGTTTTCTCCATTTGTTATCTTATCTTATCAGAGTTCTCTTATATAAGAGGTTAATAGAGTTCGCCCATTGTAGAGCAAACTATTCAATCCTTCAGCTACTGAATGTTGAAAGTTTAATTGGAAATCCGTAAGTTCGACCTGTAACTGTAGGACGAGTGGTTTGATTCTAGGAAGGTTACGTGGCAATGCCTGAGAAAGTGGCAAACTTTGAATAGGGTTGCCAAAAATTTATGTTTAAAAATCTTCATACATAAGTAGAATTATAGCTTTCGAATTCTTGTGCCGCAAAGTAGTATACGGTAGTTTACAGTAATTGTTTGCAGCGATTTGTAACATTTTTAAGTATTTCATATTTATAAAATATTTATATATGTAGTACAAACATATATTTTTTACTTCATCATCATTTCGAAAAAATACATAATAGATTTAAAAAAGTGAACGTGTATCAATGTGCACTCGCCCGAAAATATAACTAAATAAAAAAATGTTATAGAATAATTAGTTTATACATCAAATGTATCATTATCGTATTTTATAATTTATCGTATCAAATCACGTATGATTTAAAAAAATAACATCAAATATTATTACTGCAACGAAATTAGCGTAACCATTTCCGTTACAAAAATTATTACACCACAACTTAACCTGAAGAAATTTCAGCTCAAAAATATCAGCAAACCTGACTTACTATACAAAATCGCTGAATTCAGTGCCAAATATCGAACCTTAAAATTTCCCGACAGCAACCTTGTTGCCATTAATCATCATTATCTGTATTTACGTTTGCCATCCATCACGGTTCTGCGACGTTAGTGTTAAATTGACAGAATCAATACGAAACATCTTGTGTCTGAACGAATGAACGATGAACAAACACTCATATCCAGTATATTATGTAATACAGTTCAAGCAAAGCTCAGACAGCTTACTAATGGCCGAGTTCAGTAAGTTATCATACCTTAACGTTGATAACGCCAGTTGCCATTAATCATCATTATCTGTTTTTACAATTGCCATCCATCACGCTTGTTTTGGCGCTAGTCTTTAGTTTGACGGAATTGATATGAAATGTCTTACTTGTATATCGATGATGAATAATGGAAATAAATTTATAACATAGTGTAGTAGTATTAATCTTAAAGCGTCATTTCCCAACCGTGATTTTCTAAGTTATTTCCTGAATTTGATATGTAAAATGACGACGAAAATATGACGAAAATGTTTCTTTCTAATTGAAATTAATGAAATGATTTTATTTATTATATTTAAGTTGCTATTTTGTATAAATAACTGCACAATATAAAATTCATCAATTTAAGGTTGAAGATACAGTTTTTTTTTTCAAAAAAGGACTAGAATTAAAAACTCGGTGCTCTAATTACATCGTGGTTAATGGTCTTTAAATATACTTTTATTATTTTAATAACATCCATTCAAGTTAAAAACCAAAAGGCATTGTTTAATTTAATCTGACTTTCTTGTAAATTTTGTTTTTGAGTTGTGCCAGTGCCAAGCAGCGATATGGTCGCTATAAAGATTTGAAACTAACTGACTAAATAACATGGTGTATTAATTATAGTCGGTTAAAATTCGTTGCTACCCCGAGGACTACTTTAAAAAACGTAAATATTAGCAGGTATTCCAGCAGAGCAGTTGTAGCCAAATTGTTGAAACTCGACTTCTTAATCGCGAGTTAAAATTTTAAATCCCACTGATTTTTCTAAAATAATTAGAAATTAATTATCACTGCTTTACGGTGAAGAAAACCATCGTGAGGAAACCTACACGGCTGAGAGTTCTTTAAAAATACGTTCTCAAAAGTGAGAAAAGACAATAATGGGACAACGACGTTAGTATTCAGAGCAGTTACCATGCCGGTCTGACACGCAATGGGTTCCGGTTCGATCCCCGGCCAGACAGACATCTGAATGATGAATTTAGATTTCTGTTCTGGGTCTGGGTGTTTGTGTATT
>DWTU01003581.1:0-10285 GCA_018251515.1 Cecropterus confusis
AATCTCTATAGGTGCAGCATACTGATCAGAGAATTTGTCAGGATTCACAGGCCAAATCCCAGCTGCTGCAAATCCATAGACTGCTTTTTCTGGACTGGCAGCCTTCAAATATGCCTTATTAAAAAGAGGCAATGTCAGTCATGTGATTCAAATCAATGTATTCGCGCATAAATTGTAAATAATTATTTTTGAATGAAGAGTCGCGTTCAAATCTACGTTCTAAGCAAAGAAATCGACGCTTAGCCATAGCATAGGAATCACCCAAGCACTCGGGCGAATCTTTCAGTGGTATAGTGACAATAAATTGACATTGTTATCGCGACGTGTAGTCTTTTGAAAATGATTTTCACATGCCTGCTCTTCTGAAGAAAAACAATTACTAGAAGGCACAGAGTCGAGTTTCCAAAAACGAGTAAATTGGTGAGGATTCTCATTGGATAAAAAATTACATATTGTCGGTTGTGTAAAAGGACGTGACTGATATACACAGCCCGAAACAAGCCAACCTAATTTTGAGTTTTGTAATTTAGGTTTTTGTCTAAATTAATTGTATGGGAACTGAAGACGTCCCAAAATACCTCGCCCCGTACAAGTATATCAATTTCTGAAGGTATATTAAATGTAGGGTCTGCTAGCTGAAGACCTGACGGAATAGATATTTGTTTTATATCTATATAAGAGCCAGGCAGCGATTGTGTAATTTTTTGTAAGACAAAACAGTTAACGCTTGCCCGATAACCACCACAACAAGACTGCAAAACTAGGTTACAGCTTTGTGAGGTATTAGAAATTTGACCGTTTATACCTGAGACAGTGGAGCTCGTGCTATGTTTTACCAGACCAAGTTACAGTTCTGTAGGAGGCCACAGAGGTCCTGGGTGACGAAGTTAGAAGTGCTGCCGTTGTCCAGTAGAAGTCTGGTAGTATGAAGTTGACCGGCAACGTCCGCCACCTTTACCAGTGCTGTGGATAACAATACATGGGCCTGATTATTATTTGAATAAGAAGCAGTGTGAGATGAGAGTGCTATGTTGTCTCCTATTTGATCGGAAAAAAAATCCTTATGTAAAAGGGAATTATGTTTAATAGGACAATATTTGCAATGTGATAACATGCAATGCTTATTTGTATGACCTGGACGTAGGCAATTTATACAAACGTTGCTTTCTGACGCTTTTTAATGCGTGTATCAATATCAAGATTTCTAAAAGATTCACATCTAAATAAATAATGAGCTTGATAATAAGCTTGAATGCGTCGAAATCACGATAAAGTGTTTCCATCACGCCAAGACGGCATTCTAATTCCGCTACTTGGAAGTTATCTAAATCTGTTACTGGCATTAATTTAATAAAATTTGTAAATTGGGCCATTTTTGTTTTTAAGCTGCCACGTTTTTTAATAAAATCTTTTAATTTATCATTCGACATAATGAATTTAGTGGTTATTAAATATATATTATGTAGGTATGCGAAATTAAAGCGTGAATAGCTTTTAAGTGCAATATGTATACGTGCTAAGCAACAGCAAACAGATGAATAGAAATGAATTGGCTATTTATGAAGAGATCAACGATGTCTGATCTATATAGCGTGTCATAAATTCCTAGTATAAAGCACAAGGAATATAGGAAATAAGAAAAACGGAACGGAATCACTCAAATGTAATGACCCTCAGGTTCAAAGCCCTCTAAGTGACCGTGAAATGTCCTCCACGGTCGACGGCGGGCAATGTTAACTTCACGGTCGGTCGGTGCACAGCGAAGCGGACGTTCTTTGGCCACTGATGACGGCTTTGAAGGACCACTGTTTGAATGTCAGGCCCTAGTTGTGGGCTGGGCGTCCCAACTGATGAGAATAAAAGCCGTCTTTTAAATTATTAAGACTGTATTTCGGAGAACGACCAACGTGTACACCTTTAGAGCGATCGCGGACGAGTGGTAGGTGCGCGAAGCGGGTCCCCCGCCAACCCCGGCTTGCCGCATGTACCGCGCGAAGTAGATAACGCAGTAACAGGTTGATTATTTGATGTCCATGGGCGGCAGTGGCCATTTACTATCAGGTGGACTGCATGCTTAATTGCAAATTTTATGTCATGGATAAGTCGATGAAAATAAAGAGGTGACAAATCACTAACAATAAGTGAAATTCATTTGTTTAGTATGGATATCAACCTGACGTTGAAAATTAAAAAAAGGATATAAATTGGAAACAAACAACAAAGAAATTTAGGTGCTTTTTTATGCCTGACTGAATCTTACGCCATAAATTTAGAGATAAGTAAGAGAGAAAAACTTGAAGATTTCGATCCTTTTGTCTGGGAATTATATCCTATCATTAACTTTATAGTCAAAATTTTAAATAATTTATTAAACATAAATCAAGGCAAACCAGCAGGATGGAAAATTTTGATCCCTTTAATATCGATCTTTTAATGCTAGTACTACAACCTTTTGCCAACAACAAAAAAGCTTTAAGTTAGTTATTTCTTGATGACTATACTTAAAATACTATTAAAAATTTAATACTCTGGTATTCATCGGGAAAAATAAAATATGATACACAATTCAAGCGCATAAATGTAAAAGATCAAGCAAAACTTACTGGCGTAAATCAACTGACGGCAAGAGAAGTGTTGAAACTATTAAATTCCGAAAAGAACGTAAATGAACCGAAGTTCGTTAGCGCGAATCCGCACTACAAGTGATGGAAATTGGAATAAATGGGTGAAAATTGGAAACCGGCAACAGTCTGCAACTTATTTGCGAATTTACTCTTTCTGTGTTCACACGGTTAGTGCTGAGAAATATATTTTTTAACTGCCTGCCGTATATTTTTAGAGACAGCAGTAGCATGATGCATCTGCTATCGAAAAGCCTAACTAAACTAACCTAACCTAACCTACCTGCTAAAAACAATAGTCCTACGTGAATTAAATCACAAATTTCTGGTGACAGGATTTTACCCGTTTTTTTTTTTGCGTGATTACTGAGACAAAAGTCACTTTTTATTACGTTACTCTACCGCATCTTACATGGGATTATTTCAAACCGCCTGGAATGCCTATACCATATCCGGCCGCGCCCGATGTTGCCTAACTTTGTAAATCGTTTAAAGTTTACACGAGCCATGGTGCTATGCACGCGTCACAGATGCGCTAAGGATTATGTTAGGACGAAAATGCTTATACCTTTTATATAAATATTTGTTACTGATATTACTTACATTCTTATGACAATAGGAGATAGTATTAAAGTATTGCTCAAATATATTGCTTAAAAGATTTTTACACAGAAATTCAACTTAAGAGTATGACAATTCAATACAAACCCTTGTTTACATATTCATAGAGAATTAAGTAATTACTTGTTTCACAATTTACAAGTACCCGCCATAAACACTTAAAATAAATGTAAAATAGCATAAAAACTGTGCGATTTCCAACAACTCTACTACAGAAGACCTCTTCATTACGCAGGTATAAATCGCTCAATTGCTGCTTGCAAAGTTGAAACAGGCAAACTCATATGAAAGCAGGGAAGGTAACAATATTTTTAATTAGCCTCGTTTTTGTGGAATCATGTATACAAATTGGCGTCGAGCTTCCGCCTACGGTGACGCTCGCGTACACGGTTCGCGTACTTGTTTAATCAAATTTATCTACTGATTTTCATCACATTTTGTTCTAGATAGAGATTTAAGCGGAACTTTCACGAGATTGTTTTCATGATAGTCAAGTTTAAATCTTTTCATCCCTAGCCATTTCTGATGTGAAGCGATGTGTGTATTTTGGTTGATACGTGTGGTTGCCGATCGTATTAGTCTTATGGAGTACCAACGCAATTGTGATAGACTTCAGGTAGGATCAATATTCCACATGAAGTAGCTGACAGATAATGGGCAGGGACTACTCACCAAAACATTGAGTTACCTCTTATTAAAAAGTAGGTAGGCCAATAATTAGGTCTCTACGAGAAGGTATACAGGCAGAAGGGATTAAAAAAGAAACGAGAACATTCCTCGGTATAGTAATTCATCTATGGTGCTCTACCACCAGAAATATGCAAGTTGTATAAGCAGTGTGGACGAAGCTAAGCTAAGCGATTCTGATGTATTATAAAAATGCTACAGCTATACCGGCTGCGATAACTCGCAACGGTATTCCAATCCTTAGCTCGCTCCATTTATATAAAAACATGGCTTAACAAACCCAGAGCTAATCTAAGTAAAGAAACCAAGCAATCGTCTTGGTGGATTGGAAACGTATACATAACTTAGTTACTTCAAACATATCTTGGGAAAAGACACCCTTCAACTTAAGTTGGTTTACTAATATCCTGTATAATTTGTTACAGTTGTCCGAGCGACATTGTATAAACATTATGTACAAGCTGATCCCCGCGGTTATATCCGCGTTTAAAAATGTAACTTGACATAATTGCATATAGCCGAAATTTTAGACCTTATACAATTTTAAAATTATAGCATTGTTTGTTGACGTCTGATAGCAACTGACATTACCGGCAGCGACGGTGGCTGTGTGCGCGTAGAGCGCACGCGGTTTCATAGGTTTTAATTTTTATGTGCGAAACCCTAATTACATTTTCTAAAATAGAAGTAGCGTAAGTTACGCCTTATGACATCAGCTATCCAACAGGGAAAGTCTCGTCAAAATCGGTCCAGTGGTTTCACAGTTCCCCCGGAACAAACAGACAGACAGACAAAAATTTTAGTAATTGAAGTTTTGTTATCAGTATCATAAATGAATCTATATGCATTTGGTAAAAAGCTGTTTATTTGATATTACAAACAGACACTTCAATTTTACAGATGGTGAACTCTACGGCCGCGTGCCACATACATAAATAAAAAGTGTGTGTGTCCAATTCACACACGGCAGAAGTGAAACTTCTGAAAGGTAGCCCATGAGTAATTGAGATGGATATAGAATATGAGGAGTATTATGATAAATGCCTGTTTTTTCTACCAGCCTTAAAAAATAATCTATAATCAACGTATTACATTATATTAGGTATATAAAATACTGTTTTATGTATTATATCTCATTCTCCCACCGACTTAATCATATACATTTATGTGTTAATTTCTTTATTGTAACGCGTTTTCGTTTCATCGATTTTTAAATCGCAACAATTTTTAAGAAGTTTTCCTTCAAAAACGTATATACAACAAAATCAATTATGGCGATCTGAAGAGTAACGTTGTGACCACTCTTGTGGCGGAGTAGCACCATATTCCATTCCGGTATCTGGGTTTGATCGCCGACCAGACAGGTACCTGACTGATGAATTAAAATATCTGTTCTGGGTGCTTATATAATCGTCTGTGTGTCCTTCCGTCCCAACGACATCACAAAAAATCCTAGAGGTCATGAGTGAAAGAGTTGTAAATTTTTAATAACCGCCATTTTGTTCAATCACGTACGAGCAGCATCTATCTTGTGTTTGGAGACTCAGTCCGTTTAACGAATGAAATATTGGTCGCTGCTGTTACAACGTGACAAGGAATTATTACCAACCCCCATATCCTCGTTACTGGATGTACAGTTTTTGAAATGGGGTGAAGATCGTGCCCGAAATAAAGAGTGATTTTCTGTGTAAGTGGGGAGTATATTATTATTATCCCTTGGCACTCGGGAAATAGTAAGATTAAGTTTGTATAAAATAAGGGAAGGAATAAAGTTGTCGGTTAATTGAATTATTTTACGATAATATACTTCTCTCTACTCAGGAGTACCTATCAACAGGCACGACGAATACAGCATTACATTTTCATATTTTTAAATATCAAAATATTCGGTAAGTATTATTAAAATGAGGTGGGTGAGGTCTTCTGTCAGTGTGAGAAAGATTAAGTCCACAGTTCACCGCGGTGGATAATTGCGAGAGGTAGACTTCATACACGTATAAATGTGTGTGAAGTGTATGTATAACTTTTTTAATGTGGATGTATTCCTCACGAAATTTCCCTCACGGTTAAAACCACTTATTCCATTTCCAATATGCACATAATATAAAAAATAAAGTGGCGTGCCTAACATTCGAACATCGGAACCCCCAATTTAGACGTAATTTACACGTTACGTGCAAATTTTGTATTTGTAAATGAATATATCCACATCTCATATATAAGGAGGTGCCTCCTTCTAGTTCAAAAAATAATGAAACAACCTCTAAAGTAAATCATACTACCTAAAGCCGAAGTCTACTGCGTCTTTTATTTTTAACATCAACGTATCACTTTATAAAATAAATTGTATACATGTATATTTATGTAGACCGCCTTGCTCCTTATTATACACAGTGAGCTCCTCGTTTCATACGCGACCCTTCAAGGCCCTACGAAGTATTTTAATTAGTGGAGCAATTTCTTTCCACGTTATAATATGAAACGATGCTTCCGAGATCCGCTCAAGAAGGCAAAAATAAAGGATGTAAGAAAATCAAGCACCAAACATATTACATTTATTACAACTACGAATATATGTACATGTATATGTAGTCTGTCCATATCTCCATCCTGTATTTGAAATTTTGACATCCCAACATATGTTGTATGATGTTATAAACGAAAGATTTCATAAGTAACATATTTCGCACATAATGTTTTCCAATTAAACTGGGTAAAATAGTTTGTAAGAGATACAATGAAAATGTTTTGTATTGTAGGTTTGCGTCACTTCCATCATGTTTATTATTTATTTAGTTACATGGATTTATTTTCTATAAATATACCCAACAATACGGAAGACGGGCTTCCTGAGGATGACACCAGAAGAGTCGCTAATGCATCGCCTGCTTTAAAGTGTGTGTATCCTTAGGGAGCTAATTCACGAGTGAAGACTCGTGTATCTTAGATAAAAGCAGGGTCTAAGGTTGTTTGCGGATGTTCCTACACCTGAGGACTAAGTTGGAACGCCTAACATCGGATAAGTCCCTCACCACACCCTTCAGACCAGAACACAACAGCGCATAACACTGCTATTATTAGGAAGAAATATGTCTGAGCATGGCGCTTCCGAAAGCGAAACACAAAGAGTTCTAATATTTTTAAACAGGCGACTACAATCAACAACAGGCGACGACAACCAACGACGTAACTGTCGCTCGTATCTCGTATTACTGGTGTTAGACTACTGTCGCCCGTATATTACCTTAAAGGGCCTCGAGAGGATACTCGTGAATCTACACAAAGGCAATGTATCAAATCCTTGGCCCTGCAAAGGAGCTAAAATGAATATGCAAATCTTATTCATAACAAATTGATGCTAAGTCTTACAAAGTTCTCCTAACTTGTGTTTATAAACTACAAAATAGCAAGTAATTAACTGTTAATAGACCCAAATAACTCAAGGCGAGGTGATCTTGACTTAGTATATATCAAAATGTTACTATTTCATCGTTAATTTTGGACGATGTCTGCAGGGTGTTTGAGATTAATTTTTGGTAAGTTCCAAAGGTCGAAACTCGTATCTATATTTGTTTTATTGTTCTGTCTAATGTAATCAAAGATATGATATAATATGATAATTTTTATTTGGTTTTGTAATTTACTGTAATTTGTAATATATTACTACATGAAAAATTTCGACATTGATAAAGACCAATAGCGAGTAAAATATATTTCATAAATAAACACCACTTAAGTATGATTTTCTAAAAGACCATACGAAAGATAAGGTGTGATATAAAAATAATTTAAAAAATTTTGAATATCTAATAGGATTATTTTATAACATGAAGTGGGAACAAGCTGTCGTTTTTAGCTTTGAATGCATCTCTGATGTATGATATGTCTCATAGAGCCTCTTTCCTGTCACGCAAGTCTCAAACGCGTGCGTGGATATACGCACTGCACGTTAAGCGACCATTGGGCGTATGAGATGCATGACAGAAAAAATTTATCTATGAAACGATAGAATGTGCTACACTTGCGTACAAAATCCGCAGACAGGCACAAACACGCGTGAAAGGAAAAATGTTCATATTTGTACAATAAATAATGAATATTACTACTTATTTTTTACTTTTAATTTAACACATAAAATTACATAATTAAATTTTAAAATTAATATACTTAGTCTTAAATCTGTAACAGAATTTCGACATTATAAAAAAATTAAAGCAAAATTGAAATGTTAAAAATTATCTTCGCTACTTAATTTTTATAATTTCAGCCATTTTCATCTGAAATCAGAAAATAAATTTCGCGACCCGCCTCAAGAATCCGCTCGACAATAAGCGTTGAGGCCAACCGCCTTCATTTTGTCTCAGCGAAATTAGATTCTTACCTTACCTGCGCAGCGCGCTTATTGAATTTTGATATTATACAAAGTAACATTGTCAATAGACCGAGTTGCTAGTTTTCGCCGCTAGAGGCGCTGCTGTATATACACCTTAGAATTTTTAGTGCATAGTTAATAACAGCAACAGGTAGGATACTTTTCTGTATACACATAACATTATAAGAAATTTAAAAATGTGTACATGTGTCTAACGTACAAAGTGCATTGCTGTATTCATATTTCAAAGAGGTTCTCGTGATTTAGTATTCGGTTGCAGCATCTACATATGTGATAAAATTTATGTTATATTTTGGAGTTATTTTAGGTGGCAGTGACTATTAACTTACTACTTAATATTCGCTGCTTCTATTACTTAGATGAGTAATTTTCCACATTATAAACTCAGTAATTATAAACGTTTACTAAGATCGATGTACCGATAATTATTGTGGCACCGTAAAAGCAACTCCAACACCGCCCATATCTGGATAGTGTCTAAGGCTTCCTCATTTTACACATAACCTACACACAACAGCTAATTGTACTCCTCGACTTTCTCTACTATCTGCCGCAGTGTATATATGCGGTCCATTGTACTAAAGCCTTTACGGAATCCGGCTTGTTCGGAAGGTAGAAAGTAGTCGAACCTGTGAGCTATTCGATTATTAATGACCCTCGAAAACACCTTGTAGACGTAGATCAGAAGCGCAATGGACTTTTAGTTCTTCAACAAAGACCTATAGCCTTTGTAATTATTCGCCATTATCCGCCAAATGTATAATTTAAAGATGTAGTTAAATCTATGTTGCTGTAAAAACTTTGACGGGATTCTTACGTATTTTGGCCTGTGTATAAAGAGCAAAAAACGTTACCCTAACGATACAAAAACTATACGAAAGTGTCAAAACTGTTTATCCGCACTCTACTGACATTAGTTTAAGTGACGGCAACTGACGGAAGGTTTTATGATTAAGCCGAACCCTTATTATATCAGCCTAACAAACCCTGTCCCTTTTAAATAATTGTGCCAATTGAGGCCTTGCATGGTGGCTTGCTTAACGAATCCACATTAATTAGGGTAATTAAATTAAATAAGCAGGAAAGATGTAGGAGAAAACGAAGAGATAATAGTGATGTTATTCAGATACCGAGGTCATCTCTTTATGGTCAAATTAATCAAAAATAACGTTACCTTCAAAAGACCATGTTCAGCATTGGACTTCTAACGACTGATAGATAGGTGAGCCACCGATGTCGAACTGCAAAAGGTTCTACCACCTTAAAAACCTATTCCTGCCTTATAGTAGCAGTGATAGGTGGCAATTTATTGTTTAAAGGGCGTGATAAAGCAGGGATACTTTCTGAGGTAAATGCCACAGAATTTATTACTCAAGGGCAGTAAGGTATCCGTGACTCTACCACAAATAGGACTTCAATGCTTTCTACGATTTAATGTAGATTCCAATAGCCAGGTAACGAATAAATAGGAACGGGATGCTGGTTTGCACTTCGTTTGAAAAATTGAAAATTTTTGCCACCGTCTTTAAAATACTCGTAAATAAAAAATAAAGTATTTGATTGAGCTTCACTTTACAAGCATTAAATTTTTTAACCACTATTTTATTGACTTGTGTCCCGGTTTCCTAAATTCGGGTGACGTTACCTTATTTGTTCCTTAAAAGTAAATCTCATTTGCCGTTTACGATCGAAATGTCACGATTGTAGTTTACGGCATTGTACGCCAAAGTGCTATTTCAGCAATCTAGTGAACCAATATGCTATTGTCCTAATAGCTTGATGGTTAATAAGTCGTTAAGTCCCTCGAGATTTATCGTCCTTTTTGTGGCAATGTTTGTTAGTCTTAAAATAACTTTGAACAGTCAAACACATTGCGAAAAAACATAGCCGTCACGGGACGCCTGGCAGATGTGAAACATCGTGTTCGTACAAGTAATTTGCATAAAAGACAAGATTGCGACAG
>DWTU01003582.1:0-10284 GCA_018251515.1 Cecropterus confusis
AAACTTTCGGCGGCACCGGCGCTCGAGTAATATTGAATTGAATCTTACTAATATTATAGAGGTGAAAGTTTGTGTGGGTGTATGTTTTTTTTTTTTTTTTAATTACGAAACTTTCGGCGGCACCGGCGCTCGAGTAATATTGAATTGAATCTTACTAATATTATAGAGGTGAAAGTTTGTGTGGGTGTATGTTTTTTTTTTTTTTTTAATTACGAAACTTTCGGCGGCACCGGCGCTCGAGTAATATTGAATTGAATCTTACTAATATTATAGAGGTGAAAGTTTGTGTGGATGTATGTTTGTTACTCTTCCAAGCAGAAACTACTGTACCCTTAGTACGAGTTTATGCCTCCTTAATAAAATTTTGTTTACGTTTTTGACCATGTAATGTATACAGCAAAACGTAAACAATGATTGTTGTAAGCAATCATAATAAATTCATACTAAGGGCTCTGTTCGGAATTCTCTGAAATTTGCAGATAATTTATACCTGGATTGACACATGGGTTAACTCATGATAGCAGCAGTGATAGCCGAATGGTTGAAACTTGGCCTGTCAATCGAAGGTCCACCACTGATTTTTCTAAAATTATGTGCGTATTAGAAGGTAATTATCTCTGCTTTACGGAGTAGGAAAACATCGTAAGGATACACACCTGTTCTTTAAAAAAATAAGTTGCCAAAGGTGTGTTAAGTCTACTAATTCGCGCTTGGCCAGCGCGGTGGACTATGGCCTCATACCCCCTCAATCCGCAAAAAGACCCGTGCCCAGCAGTGGGACAACGTGGTTGACGGTAGCTCACTATCGTGGTAAACGTGACCGAAGCGGGCGGAGTCAATTGAATAAGCTAATTTCAAATAATTCTCCATCGAGGAGACTCAAGCCTGATTCGCTTCCGATCTCGGGACTCGAGTCTAGAGTCTCTGGTCTCGTAAGCGGCAACATTCAAGTTTTTCGCGTGACTGCGCTCCGATTATTCAGAGTGGTTCATAATGTACCGTTTAAAATACTTTGAATAGATTCTTATACATTTTATCTCATAACTCTAAGCGATGTTCCATCGGTTGATGTGTATTTATACGTTTTTAATTAACTAATCAGTGAGGTGTTTTTTTAGAATTAAAGTAGCAAACGAGCATGCGTCCATCTGATGGTAAGTGGTCACTGCCACCCAGTAAGCAACTTCATATAGAATAGGCGTTCTATCGGAAGTCAATCACATAGCAGGTGCTACCCACCCGCGCCTCCCGAGAACTCAGATGGTCACAAGAGTACATACTCGTAAGAGTAAGCCGGGAACCTACCCCTTCCATCAAATTCACGCTAGTGAAATAGCGGTGGTACCTTTCCGGTAGAATCATACTCATTGTACAATGTAATGTATTCTGTACTACCTTGCCAATATATACATTTTTTTTGATAATCAGATTAAAGTAGCAAACGAGCATGCAGTCCACCTGATGGTAAGTGGTTACTGCCGATCATGGACATCTGTAAGCAACTTTCATATATAACGGGGGTTCTATCTGAAGTCGATAACAGATGCGTTGCTACCCCCGGAGGACTAAGATGGTCGCCTCATGTATATGTGAGCCGGCAACCACACTCTTCCAACGAAGCGCAAGCTGCTTCACGCTAGAAATAGGTGTGGCGGTGGTACCTCCCCGGTCGAACTACCTTGTTTCTACCACCTGGTAGGTAGGTATCTAGGTATAATTACAGTTATGGCCACTTACCAACAGGAGGATGCTACTTCCTAAATCATGGGTATGATTACAGTTATGGCCACCATCAGGACGACTGCTAGTTTGCCAAATCAATTTTATAAATATATATAAGTAAAAGAAACGTCTATCTTATAATAGGAGTATAACCGCTGTTGTGCTCTTGTTCAATGAGTGTGGTAAGGGAGATCTGAGAAGCGTTCAAACTTACTCCAAAAGGGTACCAACGCCACTATGTACGTCCACCTTTCCTATCCCATCTAGGGCTAATCGCAGATGTCTATATACAGCAATGGCGTGATTTCATTAATTTTGAATTGATGTAGAAGTACATTATAAAAAAATTAAAAAAAAACTAAGCTAATTATACAAACAAAAATAAGCTAATTATTACAATGTGACGATAACAGGTTATATATATCTTCACCGTTTAGGTACCAAACGGTACAGAAACGGATCTAGAGGTTTCAACTTTCGATCTGAAGTTTAGTCCAATATTATTAACGCAAAATCTACACATTTTTGTACCAATACTATGACGTGACCTAGTTTGATTTTCTCAGTTGAGGTCATATTTCGATACGGCAGATCCGTTAAAAACACGTGGCTCGTAAAGTGATTAATAAATTGAAGACAGCGTAAATTTGAATACATCTATATTTCAATGTCACATTTCAATTGGAAAATTCATATTTCAATATATAAAATCCATATTCATTCATCAATCATATTCAAATTTAACAATGTGCATTTCAATCAAAATGTATATTTCGGTTTACAATATCCTTATTCCAAGTATATATACTATAAAGGTACAAAACAAATGAAATTCCTCGGAAAATCAATTATACGGCAATTAAAGCACGTAAATGAAAACTTTGTTATGAATTTTCTGAAAATATAGCAGTAATAATTTCGCATTTCTTCCACGATTTCTATGTAACTAATTGATGTTTAACTCCTGGGGTGAAGTCAGTTTATTAAGAAGCGGAGATAATTAAATTAAGCGGGTTTCTTTGACGCCTGCCCAGATAATATTTTTATTAAGATTTCTGAGAAGAGGCGTGAAGTACTAGGGTTGTCAAGAGTGTTATAGTCGATAAAAACAGAGATTATACCTCAAACTTTCTAAGTCCGAAATTATTAGAATTATGTAGTTTATAATAACTTAGTAGATACAACTTACAAAGGATATATTTTATCCCCTAAATATATATAATACCTCGACAAAAATTACAAACTGTGGACAGATGCGTCATGTTGGTCGATTTGAATAAAAATATGTTGCACACGTAAAACTTCCTGTTATGAATGCGGCTAAAATTAATAATTAACAAAATATCGATATCGACAGTTTCCCCGCATAACATTTTTTCATTTCAAAGGTGATAATGTTGAAGTTTGAAGCATCGCGTAATTATATTAAAGCCTCCGAGCGGGCAGCTTCGTAATCGAGGAAATTGTGCGGAACCAATAAACAACGAACAATTAGTCGGGCATTTACGGCATTTTGTCCAACATTTAGCCGGGGCATTTTGAGCATTTTGTCAAAACAATCGCTATAAGGCTGCTCAAATTAAATTGCACTATATTTTCTTAATGTATTTTTTGTATTCCCTGCTTATTAAATTATTATTAAACTATTGTCAAATATACTGAAGTGAATAGGCTTATGTATATTTTATGACATCGCCGCATGGCTTAAGGTACTGCGGGTACGAAGAACCCCTCCTTGCCGGCAATTCCCTCATTGGATACTCTGTCCACCGGTGTTGTTAGCTACTGTTAGGCAGCGTTACAGCCTTTGGTCTTCATGACCGCGCTATGCTGCTAAAGCAGACTGAGTCTTCCTGATAGTTAGTAGCAAGCAAGCATGCAGTCCATCAGATGGTGAGTCACTGCTCATGGACTGTAAGCCACTTCATATAGAATAGAAATTCTACCTGAAGGCGATCACAAATGCGTCGCTTCTTCTTAGAACTAAGTTGGTCGCCTCATATATAAGTGAGCCGGCAACCACATCCTTCCACCGAAACGAAATAGCTGCTTTACGCTAGTAATAGGTGTGGCGGTGGTAGTTCCCCGGTGGAACTACATTGCTTCTACCAATTAGTAGTCTTAAAAACAGCGTTGTGAAGTGGTAACCAGGTTTCTTTCGTTTTGCAGAGAAACCAGAGGTAAAGGTAGGTAAAGTTTTAGTTAAGTGGGGGTTAACAAATTTAATCAGTTTTCATTAGTTTTTAAACGCCATATCCACCCTATTGTGAACAGTCTTAGTAGCCTCTCGAGAATAGAGATTTAAAAATCTTGGGCGGAGTGCCTAAAATTTATCACAGCAATTAGGTGTCGCAGCCCGATAATAGATTGTTTATGTTTGCTGAACAAAATGGCTGCTGATTCGGGCGTGGGAAATAATGGACCGTGCTACGAGCCGCCGAAAGATATTGAGCGAGGATGTTGTATGGAACAAGCGAAAGGGAAGTTTATAGCTTCCATTACGAGTCTAATTGGCGTCTAGATTCCAAAATTAAGTGTCAAATTATTTATTAACTTATTGTTTCTTGCGTTAAACTTTAGAGGTCCATGTTGCTCTCGAATTATTTCAACACAATATATTTTTTTAAGATATTCACACAAAAACCCGACTGCGTAGAAACGGTTGATTGCTTTCAGTTTCATCTCATTGTGGTTAAGCAATATTTTTTATGTTTTTATAATATTATATTTTATTTTACGCGTTTTATGAGTTTTCGTCAAATGTATTATGTTTGCAGTGTAGCATGAATTGTTCCAAATTTTAACATACCGTACTGCAAACATTAAATTAAAACAGTTTTTTTTATCTTTTACTGAAATAAGATTACCCGTATATTGTAGGTTTTATTAAACCGAAAACTAGATAACATAAACAGCATAAGATATATGAGTGACATCAGTTTTACTTTTCAGCTTATATGGTTTTTCGCCACGATTACAAAACATTTTTTTTATTGTCTGTGTAAAAATTTTAGACTTACTCAAAAACAAAAAAAAAACAATTAGGTCGAATTCACTAAGCTGCATTTAAAAGCTAGAACGCGTGTTGGACATAGTCATCTGATATAGTTGACTTTATGAGTTAAATTTACAACAGCTTTAAGACGACCATAAAGTAGCCCTGCCCTACTGCTGCTGTAATTTATTGAACTAACAATAGCTCTACAAAAGAGGATTTAATAAATTAAAAATACGCCTTAAGCATTTTACAAATAGGAAGTTTCCTAAATTTATTTCTTCAGTACGATAATAGATGGCGATGTATAAAATAAAAATTTACGACCTTTAGTAATGTATCCCAATTAATACATAGGAATTCAGGTCTCGTGCCTATAAACAGTGATTTATATAGTTTATTTGCTTACTAATAACATTTTATTATTCAATAAACGGGAATGTCGCTATAAAGTTACGTAATGCCGAGGAAGGAACTTGCATAAAAGTTTCATGAACTTCGCCGATATGGAACAAGACTCGTACTATTTGTCACCGGGTCAACGACCCTACGTAATGTGCGGTTCTCTAAGTCCCTGGTACTTGTGTTGTCCAAAATGTTTTGTCGTTTTTTATCTTTTCTGAACGGATTTGTTTTATTGTTTTATTGAGAGGTGGTAGAACGTACTTAGTTCGACCGGAGAAGTCCCACCGCCGCACCTATTTCTAACGTGAAACATTCTTGTGTTTCGGTGGAAGGGTGTGGTTGGGTGGTGGCATTTGTGACTGATTTCAGATGGAATCCTATTCTATATAAAGTTACTTGTTAGTTACACATGTCCATGGGTAGCAGTAACCGCTTACCATTGGACTGTTTGCTCGTTAGCTACTTCAATCTGATAAATAAATAAATATTTCTATTTCTACGTGTGCTAATATTTAATACCATTTTCATACGTTATTTTTTGAGTAACATTGGAATTTTTTATGTATACTTTTAATTACCAGAGTGGACGTAATCACCATTTATTTTAGAGGTATGACAGTACTTGTGAATTTTAATTATACACTCATTGGTGTTCTATGTAATAAAGGCAACAGTAACGTAGAATACCCAGGGTTTGACACTCGGCCAGGCGGCAATCATAATAAATTTAGATGTCTGTTTTTAAATCTGGAATGTGTTAAATTTTATATATGAACAAACCACTCACAATATAGGACATACGTAGAACCCAATGTAAAGACAACAAGGTTTCCAAAATGCCTTGTACATTAACCGCTAGCCCCTTCATGGGTATTGTTTGTTTAGGAGATTAAAACCTCAGACAAATCAGGGCTTTGCCTCCAACGGAGTGTATGCTTGGCCTCACTATCATTTGGATTACAGCAGCTATATTTATTTACCTTACGAGAGAATCGTTCTATTTTTATGTATAGATATATGTTTCTAATAATGCTTATATTGCTAATGTTACTAATAAATACCAAAAAGCTTACTTAAAAACCGGGCTCTGTATTTAATCGGTAAACGAGATTCGTTGTAATGTACAATCACGAGCATAAATATATGACTGTGGGCACGTCAGGAAAAATATCTGACCCAAGAACGAGTTCAATAATATCTGTCTGCACGTATGTAGCAAAAATATCTGACATTAACAGGCAGCATAATCAAGTGACATCAAAATAATATTTATGCTCGTGACTGTACCTACTACTTCATTAACAATACTATTTTATTATGATCTTCATTATATCATCAACCCAATATTATGCCAGCTATGATAAAAATAAATAATATATAAGTAACAAACGTGGATGCAGTTCATATGGCGATAAGTGGTCACTGAATGGTCACACGCCTATTGAAATCTGGAAGAAACTATGTATAATAGGGGTTCTATTTGAATTCAGTTACGGATGCGTTGCTATTCCCCAAGCCTAAAATGATTATCTCATGTAAAAGTGAGCCGGCAACTTCACCCTTTTTTCGGAAAGAATCCTTGATGTTGACTCCCAGATCCAGAACAGAATCTATAAAAACATTTCAATAAACATGATGAAATGTACATTTCGTCCATTATTAAATCACTGAATATTAAAGCCGTCGGAAGGTCGTTTTTCACTATAATCCGGGTGATATATTTCTGACACATATTTCCGAGTAAAGTTTTTCCTCGTTAAGCTTATAATCAGGTCGCCGGGACTCCCAGGAATTCGGGTGCCGAATACTTTACATAAGCTGGCAATGAATTACATGGAACTCTAAATTATGTCCAGCGAAAGGGTTTAATGAAAGATTAAAATGTCATTAATAGGTATCTGTACCAATACGCTAAGGAATACTCCGTTTCGTGGGAGGTATGCTCCATGACGTGGGCAATGGTACTGGATATGACAATACTTCTGTCCAGCAGTCGAAAATCTGTTTATATTACTATCATCTTTGCGTGTCAATAGTTTGATTACTCTCGAGGTGCTCTCGGAGCGTTATGATATGGGGCTCTTCAAAAAGGTGCAAAAGCTTTTCTTCAAAGCCGGCGCTACTTTGGCGGCCCCTCAGGTGTTGCAAATGTCTTTTGGTGACGGTGACTACTGAACATCAGATACTGCCTGTTTGTTAGGCACAAATGTAAATTTAAAAAATCTGATAATTTAATTATCTGTAACTTTAAGGTAACGTTTATAGGGTAAAGTTTACATATCTAGTGATTAACACGATGAAGGTGAATGTAATTTTTTTATTTTGCCGTTTTTATTGTAGAAATAAAACAGATTTTCGAGGTAATAGATACTGTGTGAACAAATAATATAGGTAAGAATGAATAATAGTTTGTTTTCGACACCGGAAGCACCACCGACACACCTATTTCTGCCTAATAACAGCAGTGTTATTTCGGTTGTGTTCTGGTCTGAAGGGTGTGGTAAAGGTATACTTTTCCAAAGCATTCCATCTTAGTCCTCAGGGGTAGCAACGCATCTGTTGCTAACCTTAGATGAGACTTTGATTTTACCTAAGGTTGATTACAGATGTCCATGGGCGGTAGTAGCCACTTACCATCAGGTAGGCTGCATGCCCGTTTGCTACTTCCATACTATAAAAAAAATAAACATGGGCGGCAGAGTTCACATGTCGTCGTATCGTATCCATTGCATTCAAAAAGTATTATTCACCACGCTGTTTCAGTACAAATTGGTGGAACACAGGTACGAGTTACCAAGCTGCAAACCGGTGTGGTATGTTTGAAAACCGTTGGTAAGGCATTGCAGCATAATCAACGGCAATCATATTATATTACAAGCAATCGGATACGCGCATAATTTTAGCGTTAATTACCTCTATGGATCGATTTTTTAGGTCTAACCTAGCGATACAGCTGAATAGCTACCAGGTATATATATATTTTTATTGAACTATAACAAAAATTTCAAAGTATTATATATCGTAAACATCTGCAATAGTAAAAGTACTGTGTCGCAGCTGTTTACGCCCATCCCGGGAACACTGTTACGGAGGTTTAATTACAATATATTTACATATAACTTTATGTTTTTAAGTATTATTCAGATTGTTTTTACAATTGTAATATCAATAATATACTTATATCCAGAGCCAACAACTGATAGCTTAATAATATGTATAATAAAATAATAAGTGTGTGTATGTGTGTGGGCATGTGCGTGTGTGTGTGTAAGTGTCAAATAATTTGTATGCTATTATCGAATATTCAGAAGTGCTTCGTCGTAAAATAGAATTTGTAAATAGTTATTTATTTACTTTTCGTATTCCCAGTACGTAAATGGATAAATATTAAGATTTTATGAATAAATGCCAGGTATTCATTATTTTACTTTCCGAGTGCAGTACGACAGCGTTTTAGTTTGCAACCCCTTTCAGCCCGCCGTCTGCTTGTAAGGTCTTTGCTTACAAAAGCTTAAGTTACATGTATATATAGATATTTGCAACAATACAAAACACCATAAATATATCGCTGGCTTTATATGAATAGCTTACGATATATAAAAGCCTATGTCGATCTATTAAGGTTATGAGTGTTTTCCAAAGTATGGATGTATATGTCTGTACGCTAAACTATACCAATTTATTCATTCACTCAACATAACCTTGCTCGCGATAAATGTATAGAGTTTTGTTCATTAATCACCACCTCTGCGACAGTTAACAGTTATGAGAAAACTTCGCAAGAGAAGTACATACGTAGGTTACAATATTATTATATTTGAAACAAGTGGTTGAAGTCACACCTTCAAGAAATGTTTCCCTGTGATGAAGTGAGCGATGGGCGATTTGATATTTTCCTTCATAAAAATATCTCCGTAGCTGTCTGCATAAAAATTTTGACTCTTCATTAACTTAGTTTTATTATAATAGCTTCTAACAAGAGTGCAGGTCATTTCTTGTAAACTGGTCACTGCGGCCTAGTTGGAACAGGAGTTCTTTCTGAAGTCGATCACTTATGTTGAGGACTGTTGGAATACCTTGTGATACTATCTATCCAATAACATCTTGCTTACCAGAACACAGCATTTTTACACCAATGTAGACGAAGAAATGCAGACGAAGCCGTTTCAGTAGTGTAGGTATAGTATCAAAGAAGCAGAGATGGTTACATAAACGGAATCTTCGTAAACGCTAAAAAAATTCAGATAATACAACAAAGTATTCAACACAAGAAATTAGAAACCTCCCAACGAATTAAAAAAATCTAAAACACACACAGATGAAGCCGCATACAAACGCGAGCGATGAATTAATCGTCTCTCGCTCAATACGCTCCTATGAAACAAGTCATTAAAGTCAGGTGTTACGTAAAGGCTGTAGTTACATTAGTACATTATATTCAAAGCTTCACATAAGTATTAAAGCCATACGAGTGTTCCGAACTGTAGAGTTTGCTAACTTTAAATACATTTTAATTGTTAAGGTTGCCTCCAGTGGATTTGTAGAATAGTATAGATTTTGTATTTAATATGGAAGTATGAAACGGCATACAATAGGAACAATTAAGGAGCATATAGCAATTAAGTAGTTAAAGATTATATTGATAAAACAAATGAATCTCGATATCAACTCCTTTCTTTAGGTATAAACGTGCTAAGTATATATGCATTTCCCCCTGTAACCGGGGAGTAGAATACGGCTCCGGTATCCCCTGCCTGTCGTAAGAGGCGCCTAGAAAGGAGTTTCTGGGGTTGCGGGCGGCAAGAGTGGGAGCTCGAAATGCCCAGCCAGCAACCCCGAGAAGGACAGCGGCGTGTGAGGCTGCATGACATGTGCAGACACCGGAAGGTGCAGGGCGACAGTTACACGTTCTCCAAGATATGAGCACGTGAGGGGCGTCGCGCTAGGGGGCACCGGCGTTCTATCCCGGAGTCCCTGCAAGCTTTGAAGAAGGCCACTGAGGGGGTTTTAGTGGGTAAAAATCCCACATAACCTGGAGTCTCCCCCAAGGCCTAGGTGTACTTTTTGAAGGTTTCCCCCCGTCACGAAAAAAAAGCTATATGTGCATTAGGTACTACTTCTGATTATAATATTTAGTCCCAACGCTATAAAATTGTTAAGAT
>DWTU01003583.1:0-10283 GCA_018251515.1 Cecropterus confusis
GAATGCAATCATTGTCGGTAACGACTTCCCACGGCTGCGGCGTGTCCGCAAAACTGGAGCGCGCGGTGACACACAGAGCGCTCTCTGTGACTGGGGTGACCAAGTTTTACGTTAATGTACAGTAATATTATGCTTTTATAGAAGAAAAAAATATGTAATGAATATATAGGATTCCTACGGCAACTATGTAAAATATTTATCATTTTTTAACCATTTAGTATGTCTATTGTCATAGAATAGATTCTAGACCTAAATGAATGTTATGACGCATCTCTTTATCTATAATGAAAGAAATCGGAGTAATAATGATTAAAATTTTTAATATGTGAAAATAAAATGAAGTTTTATCTGCGTTGCGTCCGTTCATACCTTAACGTCTAAATGTTTTATATTCCCATAAAATCGTATTATAGGTAGGTATAGGTAATCGTATATGAAATATAAGAATCGAAACAATACCTGTAGTTATTAGTTCCTTATAAGTAAAACGATAGATGACTAAAAATGAAGTATTGAGACAATCCTAGCATATTGTGGTTATGGGGCAAACCTACTTTCAACGTAATGTCGGCAATTTTACAATAAGCCACCAGTTTTAGCAGACCGCTCGTGTCCCCTGTCTAACTTATGCGATTCAATGCTCAAAGAGAAACAATCTTGTCTCACAAGGGTCTACTGGATTGGATTTGATGCCGCGATACAAGCCCTCGGCGGTTTCATAATACTTGCATTTGCGTGAGAGCGCCGTCGTCGTCACGTTGTCGTATAGCCTCGAGTTTTGATTGCCACGTAATATTTGGTGCTAAATAACAATTTGATTTAGTTCCTTGATATGTCGTAGTGAGATAGAAATGACGAGTTGCGTACAGATCAAACCATTTGTTACAATAGAGACATTCGTTTTGCTTCGTTTATAATTCGTACTGTATTGTGATGTGGTTAGATACGCAGTCCTATTTTAGATATCATGTATTATGATTGTTGGTGATGTAATGTATATGTACGTTATAGAGATTTATCATCAAACATAAATATAATAGTATTACAAACTGAGGTCAATCTGAGGAGTGAGAACTGTGTCTCTTAAGATCGTCATTATCGATATAACAGAAACGAATAAAAAGACGCCATTTTTCAGTAACCTTTGTCACAGATAACCTATTGTTAGATTGTATTTTTTGTAAACCTCACCACAAATCTATTTATAATAACGATGTTTTCCTCAAATTCGTATGAAACATCAAATTGCGGCATGATTTCATCCGTATTGTTATTTGATGGACATAATTGAACTATTATTTGATTCTATATAAGTAAGAAATAGTTAGAAATAGCAAGTTATAATTTAG
Source organism: Cecropterus confusis (assembly GCA_018251515.1). Taxonomy (NCBI): domain Eukaryota; kingdom Metazoa; phylum Arthropoda; class Insecta; order Lepidoptera; family Hesperiidae; genus Cecropterus; species Cecropterus confusis. The sequence continues at coordinate 1,350 of DWTU01003583.1, forward strand.
GTCGAACCGTGACTAGATTTGCATGTGGGGCGGCCTATAGCTAAGCTCACAAATCGAGTGTTTTATGTGTCTATTCACTGCTTTTACGTAAACTCTCCGTTGAACGAACCAGATTTTCCACTCGTTAAACGTCAAGAATGTTGCCGATCACTAGACGTGGCTATTTACATTATTCCAATCAGGAGACAAAAGTTGTGTCTGCAACGGGTGCAACGCAACGGCTAACTGGCTTTAGTTTTTGATTATTTCGTTTTAGAAAAGTCAACTGTCTTGTAGCATGTCAGTTGTAATGAAATTATTATTTTATGGCACGGAAAATGTCTTCGGTCGACTTATTGCAGGCTTTATGTAACGATTCATGCACAAGAAGCAATTTAAATTGCGAAAGTGATGTCTGGGGGACGCTTCTATTACTGGTGGTGACTAGGCGAACGTTGCGCAGCAAAGAGGCAGTGCCGGCTCTTAGATGGTGAGAAGTGATTCCGCACGTCAAAACATGCGATTGACAGCGATACATTAGGAACTATCGACCGATCGCACTGTGGTCGCTGCCGACCTAGGAGTCGTAATTTTTCACTGTCAGCGTAGACTAAAAATCCTCGTCATCGCTTCGACTAGTGACTGTCAAAAAATGTTAATGCAATTTTCGTCTGCAAGAGGGGAACGTATAACATTACCTATGACATACCAAGATATCTGTTGTTACTTCATATTTATAAGTTAATCCACTTTTTCGGAAGTTTTGATATTTTGCTGTCAACTATCAATCATTGTCACTTCATAAAGTATTTGGTAGTTTATAAAGCGCCAGTTGTCTGTCATGTTTTACGAGATATACGAATTTGTAGGTGTAATAGCATTAGTTGTAACTTGGGCAAGTCACCTTTCACAATCAGACATTAAGAAATCAGTGAAATGGCCGTTCTGGTGTCTGTCCTGCATTTATTTGATCTGGTTTGATCTGGTGTGTATGTCATGACATAGGAATCTGTTCCCGGGTGTTTGTGTAGCGGCGAAGTGGTGGAGATATTGCGATAAAGTTGGATATAATCGGTTTAGGCACGCTGTCGCTCACCGACCAAGTACTAATTGCCATGGTTATGTGTTATACCAACCGGTTTAATGGGCGCTAAAATATTGCTAACATTTTCGTAACCCCTAATATAGTTTGAACATAGATTGACAGCACGATAACATTGTCTCGTAAGTTAAAGCAATCCTACAAGTGATTATAGTATAACGCGCTAATAATATAGATGATGTTCTTAGCATACCTGCTGTTATGAAAGATCTCCTTAAGCGGCAAGTCAACGTCAATTATTGTTCTTTACATTTTAAAGTCTTACTGGCATTTAGGTTTGACTTACGTAGAAAGTTGTGTAAATTTTGGACTCGATATTTCTTTTGTAACTACCGACAAATTCATATATATATACTAAAGATTATATTAAGCGAGATTGTGCTTAGCCCCGGCTGCAAAATTTACATATACATTACGTTTGCTCCAATTCTCTTAAAGTTGCGACATTTAGCTTATAGGTTTTACTATCGATTTACGTCTCTATTCCTTTTGAACGCCGGTCTTATTCTTAGGCACAGTCGGTAGAATTCCATGTCGAATTGCTTTGAATTAAATCTTAAGACATTAACAGTGTTTATTGAGCTTAGTTTATTAGTAGAGTTTGAAATTGCGTTAACGGTAGTTTTACGATTTATTTGGTAAATTTTTTCATTATCTCAGGAATGAAACTTCCGTATTTCTACCAAAGTAACGACCGCAAGAAGAACAATGTGCACGAGCATTGTAACTCACGCGCATAAACCGATGTCGAAATGAAATTGAATTTGGTTCTGCATGACATTTACTCTTATGCTCAGCTCGTCACGTTGGTTTGCGTTCCTTTTCCCGCTTAGATTGTGTTACTAACAAGAAACTATGCTGAAGAGGGATGTCATGATTTTAAAGTATTGCTATTAAATTGCGAAGCGGGTCCACTCGTGCTATGTAAATTTAAGACCTTTTATTTTCTCGTGCAGTAGAATCAAGAATGTTATAATGGAATTGTGGGTTGATGTTTGTGTTGTGAATGCTTCTGCCGGCACGCGTGCATGCTTTGTAAATGCTACCAAAAACGTGCCTTAAATATCGATTAATTTTCGAAACGTTTCGGAGGCACAATGTGTCAAATCTCACGATTTTACATAATAATCGAGTATCGAACTGTTTTGAACGTCTGCGTCTATGTTTAAACAGAGATACATTAAAGTATTGCTTATTTTCTAGAGTCTAAATATAATATTCTCTTAAATGAATTCAGTGATACAATCGAAAAGATGAATTTATGCATACAGATTACTGAGTCTTGCTCTGCGCTCTTATTTTATCGAAACAAAAACACAAATTCGATCTGATACATTAATGCGGTCTCCATTAAACGATTAAACGTTGTTCCCTCATCTGCATGCACGCAGGAGCTGTCTTCAAAGTGCAACCGCTCGGATAAATTCGGATTTGTAGTTCTCTGCCTTTGCGAATACATTTTGAAACATTCAAGTACAAAATGTTTGCATATGTGTTATTGTTCTTGGGTATTAAAGTCACTTAGAGAGTAATATTACGATTGAGATCATCAAAAGTTATTTCTGAAAATACTGTGTACGTAAATAGAATAAAATAAATGTAAGTATGTAGAAGTTTATATAAGTCGTGTTTAGCATCTAACACGATTAAAAACAACAACTTTAAAATTTTTGTTGTTTTAGTTGTTTCAATTAAATTAAATTGCGTAAATTTTTGATATCACTAATATATAATGGTAATTGGATACGCAAACAAATGCTCAACGTTTAGTTTGGTTGGGGTTTGTTCGTTGTAAGGGTTATAAAATGTCTTAAAATTACGTTGAACGATCAAGGCATGAGAACGACGCTGCCCGAAGGAGATTGGGAAGAAGGGTGCGCGGCGTGCGGTGCATCGAGTAGGCATACAAGTGATTAAGGCACATAATCAGGTCTGTAGTTCGGCAGAGCCTGCTCTTTGAATTTACGATGTGCCTGACCGACGCTTATCGCATGCGAATGATCTGCCCACGGCGCACGGACTGCTCCGCACACATATTTTATTTTATTCGCGCTACTGTGATGTAATGAGCTGATAAATGGGAGAAAACCACCAATTAGTGTCGATGAATTTATTGTTTCTACTTAAAACGTAGGAGGGCCATGTAGGTGCTTAATCTTGGATTGCATTTTTAAATTTGTTGCTTTCGGATTTAAATCGACAATTAGATTATTGTAATTACACGGAATGTCAATTAAGTCCGCATATCTCGATGGTATTTAATAATAATTTTGTTCTTAATGTATAGAGGGACATGTGCTTTCAAAAATTAACCTTTCATTCGTGTTCGGTATGGTTCGAGACACTCGTAGCTAAATAGTTAAGGAGTACAATCAAACCAGGCGAATGAGTTTTGCTTCGTGCATCGGCAGTAGGTAGTTTGTGATGCATGCAAACCTGCTCTACTTGAGTTGCTCTAATGTGTTTCGAGACAATAGCCTTCACCGTACGCCATTCCATGTCTACCTAGCTAGACGATGCACTGAAACTCTAAGTCAAATACGAGCGGAATAAATTTTGAACAGTTTCAATGCCAGACGTCTTTAAGAATAAATATATTTTGAGCCATTAAATCTTTTCTTTACCACTTTGCCGGTTATGTACTTGTTTATTTTCATTAGAATGTTATGTATTTCTGTTTGGCACCATTTTTCGTTATATTTTTATCTATTTTTATAATTTTGTTCTCTCATTTGCCCGTTCATAGGCATGTGGCATCTGTATTACACGGAAATTACTGAAAAAGTATTAATGAAATTAGAAAGATGTGTTCTAATATAATATATATACCGCTATGCAATGCTGTGGTAAGATGTGAAATGAATAAGTGGATGTAATGTAACCAACATGAAAATTTGAGTGACATAAGCATATGTTTAGATTTTTTATTTGTGACGACGTTTGTTATAAGTGAATTAAAAAAATTATAATAATGTATGAAACTTGAAAAAATATAGTTTTTAAGATATGAAATATTTTTAGTATCACGCTATTTAAGGTAAAGCGCACTTTGTGTATTTTCACTGGTGGTAAATAGGAGTTGTCGGTAGGTAAGGTTTTGATAGTAAGTATGTAAACTCCTGTAAATTCCGATCATACCATATAAACTTGTCAAAGTTTAGGGAATTTAAACTCGAACGACAAACGGACTAAGGTCACGAGTCACGGGAGCGAGTGCGTGTGACGGCGCCGATTTATCTCGCTTCATTACACGATCCGTCCGAGCGTTTAATCGGCCGCTCGCCGATCTCTCTGCGCTCGCGCATAATATTGCGTTATTTGTGGCCGTACTGACACACTCATAATTGTTTTATTATCGAACTAATTTGAAAATTATAAAAATATTTTTTAAATGAATATTTTTCAACTAAATCCATTTTTTTTGTAAAGTAGAGGCATCCAGCGAGCTTGTACTGACATCTCATGGTAGTTGGCAACTGCAGCTCTTGGACATATCACAATGAACCCCAGATAATCACACTTTATGTCAGTTTTCAATGCGTTGCTACCCTTAAAGACTAAATCAGACTTTGCATAAGTATGTCTTCATTAACACACCATTTACACACAGCAGCGCTTAACACTTATGGTATTAGGCAGACACAGCAGCGGCGATGGTGTTTCCGGAGTCCAACTAGAAAGGGTTCTACCACTTTTTAAAGTTAGAAAACTTAAGATACGTATAACGACATTTATGCACTGTGTTGATAACTTCGTACGTTTATAAATGGAGCTGTATTGTCAAACCTTCGTTTACTCAAAATACTAAAGTATCGCTTTAGAATAAAATTCTGTTTCAGTTTTTTACGATGCTATTTGCAAGAACTCCTTGTTACATAAATTGTTGTTAGCTTAATTGTGTTTATAAATTGTACTTATTTGTTAAGGCAATATTTTCAACTCAACCATATTTAAATATTAAACGAGAAAAACCATTTCACATTTTTGTGTGTAACAATGCGTAACGTAGTTATACTGTACGTATAAAAATATTATAATTTTTCGAATACTTTCCAAATCATTTAACTCGGTCATAACATAAATGTCTGGTTTTTGGGTAATTTAAACATTAATATGAACACTTTACTTACCACAAGTACATTAAAGTCAGCCGTTTTAAAAAGATTATCCCCTTTGTCCGTGTCACGCAACTGCGTACCGCATTGATCGGAATCAACTATAATTAAATATCTCATGCACTCTTTTAATATACCAATTTATTTGCTCTGCGTCTCCGCGCTTGAATTAATTAAGATTGATGCGAAAAATTTCATTCTCGGGGGTTTAAATGTGTTTATTTTTATTTTGAAACGATCACCACATTTTGCGAGTGAACGACCCGCTCGATAAAAAGCTACCGTAGCAATTCCGTTCTAAACGTTTTAATTTGACGAGCATACAAAAGACTTCAACGCGTCGCTGCTTTGTGGCTTGCAAACGTGTAATTCTTTGCTCTTGAACGGGTAACATTAATTTCAATAAAATATTTGTGATTTATATACTGATTTAATATCAGTATAGATAATAAAAAAAAGTATTGTGTATTTATCTATCTTAGTATATTCTCTGTATACATTTCTTTCTATTAAATAAAATACGCTAAACATAAACGCTTTTTACACTCATAACCCCGCACTAAGATTTTCTCCTGTGTCGTGGGTGCCGTGGACACACAATACATAAACACGACGAATACATAAACACCCAAACCCAGAACAGAAATCTAAACTCATAATTCAGACGTCTATATATGTATATATATATTTAGGCTACTTATGTAAGTGGTTAAGGTTAATAAATCTGAGCTCATTATTAGCCAATTAAGAGCTACCCATTAGCACTGTTATGTTGAAGTGATAATATTTCAATATCTACGAAGAATATCTACGAATAAATCCATTATTAGTATGTAATTAAAGTCGGTAAAAACTTAATCTTCTCGTACAATTATAGCATTTTCCAATTGCCCTGTCATCTTATGAGTATGTTGAGTTAAAGAAGCAATCAGTAGGCGATTCATCAATTACTTAGACTTACGTATCTTACAGGGCATAAGCAGTTTACTGATACGACACATTTGTACTCATTAATGGTTAATCCTAAAATCCTGTAAGCGATAAATCAACAGTGTGCAACTACTCGATAATAATTAATGGCGATGTATTTTAATATGATACGTGGCCTGGCATTTAATAGTGGAGATTGTCGGTGGCGGATTCGCGTCGGCTCGCGATTATCCACGCCAACTTACTTAGGATCGACCAGTTGTACCGCCGGCAGATAGTCAGCTCGCTTGAAGTTTTAATAAGACCACGTCATGCGGCTCGAGACAGCATTTTAAATACGTTTTATACACCGCTTATTAATCCAATTTGAACTTGAACGTCGGATTAAAATAGGAGTAGGGTTTGTATTAACTTTTTATTCTCCTGAATGTGGTTATTTGATTAAGGTGAACTGGTTGGTTTTTCAATTTGATTGATTGTACATCTTAATTAAGATGTGTTTTAATATGTTGTATGATAGTAGTGAATTACAGGTAAAATATATCTATATTAATAGACTAACTAAAATTAACTATAAATAGCAAAACCTCAAAAGGATTAAGAAAGGTTTTTGATTTTAATATCCCACCATTATGGTGATTGAAAAGGGCTTAAACATTAGTGTCAGTAACAGCTTAGTCCACATATAATGTCGTCTTTTAGAAATAGATGCTTTTTGTTCATACGTTTGTTAACCTATTTCGATTCTATGAAATTCCGAAAGTAATTTTTTAATATTTGAATTTTCGAATGTTCTTTTTGTATATTTTCTGATGTCTGGCTGTATAGAATTAATTGCCTTCTATCCTTTGACTTTTAAAGATTTTTTTATGGCATATTCTGACACGTCGTGTTCATGAAAGTGTGAATAATGTATTATAAGGACTTCCTTTGTGAATACATTGTAACCAAATTCAAAGGCATCCTACAATGGGGAACATACGCTCAATTAGGATGATTTCGATTTAAGTAATGTAAAGTGGGGACTTCCGTAAGTTTATAAAGGAGTGTAATTGTAACGTCGGCGGCCATTTTGACCGCGGGTGGGGTCAAAACGACCCCGCCTTGCGTTTCCGCCACGGGATAATTAAATATTACCCCACTACGAGTCTTCCCCTCCAGTAATGCATTTCGACGTACATCTGTTTTAAGTCTTTTTGTATTTCTTTATATTTTTAGGAATATACGAAGGTTTAAGAACCTAATTGTATGTGCACTTACATGTCGCCACTATTTATGTCTTAAACAACACTTGGTTTTGTTCTTTGTGCAATTTTTGTCAATTCAATTCATAGCGTTGAAATAAATAGATAGATACGCGTTCAGATTAATGAATATTATAATATTTACCTAACTTTTTCATCTGTTTATGTACTAGGAGTTGATTGAGAAGGTCTTGACTTTTGACAAATCAATCGCAAATACTTGCCAGCTCTCTAATCTTATGCCACTCGGGCTCTTGCTTCTATACCACAATTACGTCTACTATCAAAATTAAGTGAGATATTCTTTTGATATCTTTTGAAACATCTATAGGCGCAGGTATACCTGATGGTTATTGTGGTTAGGCTTGCCGTGGCGACGGGTTTGCCGTAGCGCACATAGCCACACCGTACACACTACTGTAGACTGTATATATACCATAGATACTTGAAATTTATATTGAATTTTTGTATTTAATGAAGTTCAATATTTATTTAATAATAAAGTAGTAATTTTCTGTAAAAAAATCGTCATATTAATTTTCTTCATTATGCAATATATTGGGTTCCTGTCGCAATCTTGTTTTTTATACATATTACTTGTACGAACAAGACGTTTCACATCTGCCAATTATCCCGCAACTAACTTCAATGTGTTTTTTTTTATAATGCTTACATGAAAAGCGTCTTTCTTTTTTATTCATCTATATATCAACATGTTGTTTAAACTTTTCTAGCTTTATCATAATAGGTACTGTAACTGTAGTCTACAAATAATGATGTTCACGCCTGTAATTAGCATGCATACATGCATGTAAACCATTTGAACAACACTTACGTTATGAACTGTATGTAGTGCTCTTGGTGTGTTAATAAGTATAAAATAAAATAAAACCTATTATAGTGTTTGATCACAGCTATGTTTCAGTTTGTTTAGTGTATTTAATACTGAAACAAACGAGTAAAGCCATGATTGAAATCTCGTATCTCTATCTATCTAGAAGATGATTAATAATACATCATCTTCTGAAATTCTCATTTTTGCTCTATAAAAAGTTGTGCTTGTTAACTAGGTGGGTTGCGGTTTCGCTTGTAATATTTATTTAACATGAACCGTGGTCAACTTATATGTACTTATAAATTTTAGAGCTCTTACGCGCGGATATTTATAACCGTTCTTTATATTTTGAAATATATGCCAATAAACAACCTTGGGTTCCGAGATCATAAGTAAATGACCATGATAAAGCAATGCCTTCTTAAAGTCAGTTAAAACATACGTAAATAAATATCTGCAAATAGAACATCTATTTAAATTAACCTATTTGAATAATATTTAATTTTTATTTTGCATTAATAACCATTAATTTCCTATGATATAATTATTTATAATTTATTAAAGATAATAAAATAATTAAGTCGAAGATGTTCGAGCAGTGTGTGTTGCCAGTGATGACATACGGCGCCGAGACGTGGTCTTTTACTGTGAACCTCATACGCAAGCTCAAAGTCGCTCAGCGAGCTATGGAGAGAGCTATGCTTGGTATTTCCCTACGCGACAGAGTTC
>DWTU01003584.1:0-10283 GCA_018251515.1 Cecropterus confusis
GGATGTTATAAGTTTGACTGCTATGTCTGTCTGTCTGTCTGTTTGTGTGTCTGTCTGTGGAAACGTAGCTCCTAAATGGGTGAACCGATTTGGATGCAGTTTTTTTATTAGACAGCAGGTTTCCGGGTGCTGGTTCTTGCATGTTTTATTAAAATCGGTTTAACCATTTACTAGATATGGAGGGTGAAACTGGTGATGAAAAATCAAATATTGTTGAATATTAAAAGATGGGGTATAAATTGAAAGGGTATAATAAATAACTAACACTTAGATATGTTTTATCGAATAAAGGGTCTGACTTAGTTAAGCGGTACTCCTCCGCCACGACGTTGTAGTACAATTTTAACAAGGAAATGTTATATTTATATAATTAAAATATAGGTGTTACTCGCTCGAATTTGATGGTTCATCAATAGATATTATTTTTGACATTTTTAATGTTTGCTCATTTATCTTTATAGCGTTGGGGGTTCTTTAAACTTTAAATTTTATTTTATTTTTCTGTTCTTTGTTGGAATGAATGTGGGAGTGTACTTGAACTAGCCCCTACCGGTCACCCATCATTTCTTGACCATGCCAGACGTCATATTCGCCTACGAACAATAGATGTGGAGTATTACGAGCGTAAGGTATATTTGCAAAACATCTTGCAAATTGAAATCATATATGAAATGCTTTTACGTTCCCCCACTCACGTAAATTGCCACTTATTATATATTACACTTATGATAGGGTTATGAAATTAATTTAAGTGATCAATCAATAATTTTTCACTTAAATAAATGACAAGTAATTTAATAACAAAAGAGTATTCTCTATTAGGGTAGGTATTACGACACAGTAGTGGCCCTACTTTCGCACCTATTTTGATTTGCAGAAGCTTTGTTAACGTGATGTTTTCACAATAATATAATTTTGGTCTTGTTTTAAACAAGCACCGATGACATAAAGGTATTATAATAGAAATACCAGATATAACCGCTCTTGATTGAAAACTAGTAACTGCAATAGCTGAATAATTTCGTGAGACCATCCGTCTTTTAGATATAATTATTTTGTCGACTATAACTCTTGATATGTAAGTCTTCATATAACTGATGCATAAGTGGATGACGAATATAAGTTATGGTGTATAGGTATATAGGTTCCATTTGAAAATTGAGTTCTTAGAGGCGTATACATACAGCGCATCGTGAGCTATAAAGTCATATTATGTCCAACCAGGGATTGCCCTCATCACAATTCACCTTCTGGGCTAATTGGCTCATCACGGCGCGTCTCGGACAAACAGTCAAATCACACAACCGCCGCATTATACCATACATTATTCATGCCATTCGCTAATGGCTAGTTTACATATGAGACTGTGGATTGGTAGCGAATGGAAGCCACGAGCTTCAGCTCATTCAGGATATCTTAATAGCACCGAATTGATTTTATCTTTATATATTTTACTGTTTTCTGTTATCCTGAGCGTTTTTTATGAATGAAAAGATAATAATGACAAGATTGTTTAATGTATCATTAAACAATCTTGTCAGCTATTTACATGGTTTTGAGTGTGATTATCAAGTAAGTATTTATTATTCTGTTACGCTAAGACAGTTTAAAAGTGAACATTTTTATGTTAAAATGTAAGTGGTCAGTGCAATTGTGAATTTGTTTAAAGGGGATGGTAATGTGTCTTACTTAAAGGAGGCATACTAAGTCATAAGGTAGAAACCGGTAAGCGGTTGACGTTTGACCATAGTTATAGTATTCAGCATTGATCACAGTTGTCCACTAGCTATAGTAATTACTAATCATCAGGTAACCAGCATGCTCGTTTGCTAATACTTCATAAAAATGACGTTGTTAATAGCTGGGGTTCTGTAAAAACCATAAGCCAAACACGAATGTACGGTGGCAGCTATCAAATAATATTTACGTGAATTTGACTTATGTCGCAACCGTGACAGTAATCGTCGTCATTACCCACTTATTACCATTCACTTTGACAGTTACCGTGTTTCAAATGTTTATCGTGAGCTCACAAGTTGTTTGCTTTGCTTTGATGCCTCATTATTTACATATGAATAAAACATGCTAATGGTAGTGTGGCTTTCATTCCCTTTAAGTCATTTGTCTTTTGTTTTGTTTGGCTCTTAGACGATTGGGGTTGGGTAAACGTACTATTACCCTATATATAACTCAAAAAAGACCATAATTTGTCTAGAACTCAATCTCGGATGAGTTAAGTTGGTACGAGACGAGCGACACTGAGCTAACACATGAGCGATAGGTCATGGTCAGGCGATAGACGACCGTCGAAGGCGGTCGCTCGTGTGTTGGTTATTTTACGTCTGAACACTAAGATAGGACGTTTTTATAAGTCAAATGTGCTATCACACCCTTTTAGCAAAATACAGTATGATAAAAATGCTTTAAAACAGAAAAAAGACATAGCGTGGTACCACTCCTGTAAATTCCAAATTCTTAAATTCCAAATTCTACCTTAAAATTCGTACTCACCAAAAATTTATTTCATTACTTACTCAATAAGGCATCCGTATAACATTTCTTGTCCTTTAAGTTCCTTTCCCAGCTCGCAATACTCAAATAGCGCTTTGAATGGCCGCCCCCGTGCCTTGTTCCGGCGACTTCTTAACTTCATTAGAGAAAGTATTTCGCTGTATAATTACTCCATCGAACATTTCAAAGATTAAGCAAGGTCTCTTAATGGGAGCTGAGTAATGCGGCTTGCGGCTCACGGCTTGCGGCTGCGGCTTGCGACTGCGGCTACTGTTAGCGTCACACGTTGATTGCGGTCTTCATTTTTATATACTACTGGCCGGGTACGTTTGAGTACTTATCGCACTTATTCACGCCCTAGCACATCGTCATTATTATAATTGTCTATTTTTGTTTCTCATGTTTCTGTAATTTGTATTCCTACGTGATCTATTTCATCTTTGCCTATTTGTGTCTTGTTAAGCGCTACAGTGTAGTGCTAAGCGCTAATATTCTGGGGGCATCTGATTTTGATTTGGGGGTTTGGATGTTCTGAAGAAAAGACATTAAAATAGGGAAATCTTATGTAGTTTAAAAGGGTAAGAATATATTTGTTGGCTAATCGGGATTTTTCATGGGATCATTCATGGGTATGAACTTTTTGAGGGTTCGTTGAATGCTTTCTTCCAAAAGTTTTATCCTGTTTTGGGGTTTTGATTTTTAATTTCACATTTATTAAGTTTAATCCTATTGCTCCTATAGTATTTTACTGTACTTTGTAGAACTTTGCGTAAGTGCTCATAAATATCTCGAGAGAGAGAGAGGAAGCAAAGTTACAACATTCAGTTGCAACAATAAGTCGTAATTAAAAGTGGCAACGACAAGTTATAGCGATAGGACGCATCGACAAATCGCAACGACAAGCCGCATCGAGTAGAAACAACCTTGACGGCCACTAGCCATAACGAATGACCCGCAATTTATGAACTGAATATTACGAGTACAATATAAGCCATTCCGAACAAAACAGCCAATTTAGCACCCTCGACCCTCTCTACTGAAAGAGAATCCGGACTCTACTGCTGTGGAGTCTTTCAGCTTCTAATTGCAGATAAAAAGGCTCTGTTCCAGTTAATTAAATTATTTCGAAGCCTTACTGACTTGTGGTCGGGATATTGGAGATCCAGTGTATTGGATTTATTTATAAGAAATGGAGTCTGGAAAATTGTTGTTTCGAGTTTTGAATGTATTGCTATATATAATGTATGTAACTAAATAATTGAACGCAAGCTATTAAATAATAGAAAACAGGCAAGCAGTCCTCCCAATGATAAGTGGTCACTGCTATTCATGGACATCAGTAACCAACCCCAGATAAGATCAGATGCTACCTAAGGTCGGCCACAGATGCAGACTAAGTTAGTACGTATCGGATTAGTATGTTTCTTTTACCATGCCCTTCAGACTAGAACACAGTAGCGCTTAACACTGCTGTTACTAGGCAGAAACGGTTGTGGCAGTGGTGCCTTCGAAGAGAAACAACAAAGAGTTCTAACCCCCTAAATTAAAGTAAATACAAAATAGAATACCAGATAAGGACGATTTTCATTCTCAATTCAAACAAGGCTCAACTTATCGTTCACAAAAATAAATGCTGAACTGAAATAAAACACTGTCGTTTAGGGACCAAAGTTCTAGATTGGATTACAACTTTGTGAATAATCCGATAGATTAACTTAAAGTATTCAACAATTTAGTTTCTGCTTCACTAACATATTTAAGACTTTAGGAATAATAAAATCCTGTTTTATTCAAGTTTTTTTTTGTTTCAGATGAGTGTGGACGAAGACGACACATGGGGACGAAAGAACACGTAACTAGTTAATGGTATAACAAGATGGAGAGACGCGACGAACTGCATCGTCATGGCTGCAGCATTGCTAAGCAGACAATCCTTACCACGCACCCAAGCGGTCTTCAAACGAGGGTGTCAGTAGAACTGGCGAACTTCGATGCGTTATGTGTCCATTCAGAATGCAAGACTTCCAAAAGACCAGTTTGGGAAAGTCCATTTCTGGCGAGACGTGGTCTTTTGGGAGGAGTTTCAGCTCATGCTACTCCCGTGCTTGGTAGGAGGAGCGATGCGGTGAACGAAGGGAGACTCTCTCAACAATGTACTCCGGTTATGCGAAGGAGGGAGGTAGACAGCCCTGGAGGGTCTCCCTTGCCGATGAGAAGGGCAGAAGGAGAGGAAGAAGAATCCTGTCATTTGGATAACAGTGTTATTAGCGGCTGGTTGAAATTCCGTGACAACAAGCGGGTGAGTGAATTTTGATTTTTGTTACTTTTGAAGTTTAAGACAAGCGGCATTGATAATACGTATGTTCCAAAATTGTAATTTGAATTGGTTAAATCACAAAGAAAAATACTATTCGTATCATGAATGTAAAAAAGAAAATTTGACACACAAAAGCTAAATACCGGCTGATTAAAAATTAAGATAAGGCCTAAAATATTTCACGGTCTTGGCAGCGCGCCATGACAACACACAACCTTCCCTTACATTTTTTCTGATGCATTGTGTTACTATGTTAGGACTGACATAAAATAAAAACAAAAGTGTGCAAGAATGCATGGCGAGTGATGCGGTAAGGAATAGAGGCAACAATGAGGCAGGAGCAAGTCCTTTCCCACTTCTTGCTACGAGATCCTCGAGAAGTCTTAGAACTTCGCTAAGTGCTGCGGTGCGATAGAATAAATGTTTTTTTACGACGCACGAACTTTAAGGCAAAAATGTAGCGAAAATTAATGACGGAACTTTTTTACTACTTGTAACATCTCTATGTCAGGGGTTAGGAGACTTTAGGAAAAAATATATAAAATGAACGCGAATTGCGAATTAAATACTACAATACAACACTTTACAACATGTGAACGACGATTAAATTTAAAAAAGCAAAACTGAGCAAAAATGCCAAAATATTGATTATTTGCCGTATTAGAGCGTAAAAATATGGTATTAGAGCGCAGTCACAATATTCTTATACTTTTAATTCAAGATAATGTAATAAATGTCTTACATAATCCTTTAATTAAATAACGCATTTACTGAAATAAAATACTCCACAAATTCAAGAAGAGAAAACTTGAAAGACGATTAACTACTTAAGGATTCAAACTTTAATGACCGAGGTAAAGAATAAAGTAGGGAATAAGTGTGACTACATGAAAGTTCTAACTTTTTTGGAATTATAAACGATTTGTGGACACATCCAGGTTATGACGATCCTTCTGCGGGTAGGATCAGCTTCTATTGGATTTTGGAGCCGTTTCGCGGAAGTGGCCAGGATAAGGAGAACTGCCTAAGGTTGTAAGGAGTCATGGCGGCAGGCGGTGTCTGGAGCGCCGTTGAGGGCCTCAAGTACAGTTCCGCATCTGGGCTAAGGGCTTTCCAACACAAGTCGTTAGTGATGCTATGCATCGATGGAATGTAAAAAACATAAATCCAAATAGAAATTATGCTAGTCATTTTCAAAATATGACATATCAGAAACTACCTTACCTCATTTTTATCAAAAATAAAAACTCAAACTTATGATGGAATTGAACATGAATTAAAAGATTGATCGAGTAATTTTTGAGATTAATCAAAAAGATTGTATAGATTAGCTAATAAAAAAAAAAAAAAAACTCTGTAAAACAAAAATAATAATATGTCAATAAATTAAACAATCAATAGCTAACAGATCAATTTATATCTAAAAAACTAAACTTCTGTACATATACGTGTGTCGATAGATTCAAATCTAGCTGTTAATCGACACATCTTAAATGTTACCTTCCTGTTATAGCACCCTCATTGTCTAGCTGCGCGTTATCGTTATCGACAATGGCATCACTCACCTCTACTGCAACATCAAAGTAACAGTTCTCGTGGCGCGCTGACTCGTTCAGGTAATCCGGCACTAAACTGCATACGTACTTGATACTCGCATGTTTGACGTATTTTTACGATATTTACGCACTACGTCGTACGGTATTCTGAAATAAATGATTCCAATAAATTATTATGTCAGCAGTGTTGGCCTAATGGTTAGAATTCTGCCTCACAATCTAATTTCAGGTATGAAACAAATATTTATTTAAACTAAATAAAACTAAAACGATGAGACTATTAAACATAAACTAATATTGCTTTACGGTACTGGGAAACATCGCGTGGAAAGATACACACCTGAGTTTTCTAAAAAAAAAAATTTTCAAAGGTGTATGAAATCTACCAATTTGTATTTGACTAACGCTGTGAACCACGGCCTATACCTCCCTCTTAGAGGAGGCTCCTGGCCAGTAACGAAACAATAATGGGTTGACGACTATTCGTATCGAAACGAATCAATCGTATTCAATCGTGAATCGATGATTATATATTGATAAAGATGAACTAACATGTAGTAGAACCAACGTAGTTCAAGTTATTTCTAGCATGAAGCAATTTTTGCGTTTCAGTGGAAGGGTATGGTTGCCGGTTCACTTTCATATGATGCGACCATCTAGTAGCAACGCATCTGTGATTGACTTCATATAGAACCCCTATTTTATATGAGGTTGCTTACAGATGTCCATGGGCGGCAGTAAACATTTACCATTAGGTGGACCGCATGCTCATTTGCTCCTTTGCTACAACAATCTTATAAATGTGTATATATATACGAATCCATGCTCTTTGTAACTTAAGATATTTCATATTGACTGACAAAAAGTTCTAAGTAACTCATAGTAGTTCTGGATCCAAATCAAGCTATCGTAGTTGGCAGCTACTTGCTATAAGCCCTCAATAAGGATCTGGGACAATATATAACGCACTAGGACCCAATAGATTCCAATCGATAAGACCAATCCAGTAGTATTCGACAAGCAATCGTTGTCAATTTGTCGATGTTCGTCTTTATTGGGGTGCCGTATGATTTGTTGCGTCCGGGACATCGCCGTAATGGCCGCATTCCTGTTGTCCCTGCTTCACTAATGTTTAGAGATATTTTAGATAACAGCTGTTGTATTGATCTGAAATATTAGTTCTTCATGGTATAAGAGTGTTTATAGTCTTTTCATTTTTCTGCGGCTGCTACATCGCTAAATCTATTTTTGTCCAAAGAAATGTTTTGAATTTATGGATCTGGTTAAGTAGAGCCGCTTTTCAAGGATTCAATACGTATTAAGCACTAACTGCTCACAGTCCATAATTGTGAAACAATTGAAATGGGCTTTATTCATATAAGGCGACCATCTCAGTCTTCGGGAGCAGCTACGCATCTATAAAGTGGCTTACAGATGTTCGTGAGCGGCAGTGGCCACTTACCATCAAGTGGACTGCATGCTCGTTTCCGACTTCAATCTTATAAAAAAAACATAGATTCTTTAACTTATACTACTCAACACTGTGTACTTAAAAATTAGTTAATTTTAGCAAGGATTGGTACCATATACTTGGCGAAGATAATTACTATACCTATCTGAGGACTAAGATGAAATGTCTCAAATAAATGACTGTCACGACTCAAACGAAAACTTAAGAGAACTTAATACTATTATCATAACAGTATAATAAAAATAAATCAGAGCATTGTGTATCTAAGCCTTCATGGAGAATTTATTTTATCGTGAAAACTCCATCAACAGACAGACGTTCTCAAGGGATTTCCTTTATACGTTCATCAAATATGTTATCAACGAATTAATTACGTGTTTTTGTGTCAGCTTGTATACATCATTTTCAATGTCTCCCAGGGGAAAGGGTTAAGGAAACGAAATTATATAATACTTATAGGTATAAATAACAAAAAAATAAAGGAAAAAAATTATAACATATACATCATTAGGGTTATTTATTGGAGTTCTAGCTGGTGCTTATTAATGTCTTATAACTGGCGACAAACTTGCGCGGACTAAAAAGATCGCTGAGCGTACCCTCCATCATAGTGATTCAGTTCGAATTGGTGAAAGCACGGCCACGGCCTCGACTACGGCCACGACCTAGCTGGCTGATGACACCTGGGTTCAAACGATTGTACCATGAAACAGTGTTTTTCCACTTGCTTTCGACTCCTGATTTACAATGCACGGAAACCTCATGTAAATATTATTACAATATACATCCAGAACTGATCGGGTTTGACGTAAAACACACAGTTAACGTCGCTTTAACATGAGAGTGGATTTGTGATCTGAAATTTATAACAGTGATACAAACTATTTGATCTAACAACGGCTAAAGAGCAAGTCTTACATCCCGGTCGCTCAGGTTGGAATCCTCTAACAATCCTTAAGAGCCCAATAAATCATAGAGACCCCAATAAACAGGAACGGCGACAAATAGCCCTCGATTGGGATCCGTCCCGAGAATTGTATCGGAAATAGCACATTTTTCAAAAACAGCTCCATCTGCTGGTACTTTGTAGTTGTTTTCTTGGACCGTTGAATATATTTTTAATAATTTGTAAAATACCTATTTTACTGCACTTAGGTTTCCTCAGTTTTCTAAATGTTTTCCGTTACAGTTAAAGGCAGCGATAATCATAATTTCGACCAATACGCATTCGAGCACCGTGGAGGAGAATGCTCCAAGTCTCTACCAGTATCGGGCATAACTCGGGCCCAGTGGGATATAAAACGATTTGCAGCAACTCATATATAACTAACCTTACCTTTTAACGGTGACGTGGGAAAGCTGAAAAGGCCAGTAGGGCTCAAAGTAGGTACACATTTCGAAAACAAAGGCTTACATAACTTTGAAAACCGTCAGGCGTGTCTAGGATTCAAACTTTGGATCAAAAAAGCTGAATTTCAAATCACAATGCTTTCACTGCAAATATATAAAAGATGAAATTTTATTACAAGTACTATGGTATGATACTTCTAAAGTATTAGGTGGTAAAGTTGTTACGTAATATTTCTACCAGAATTTTCTTGAAGTTGAAGGACAACCTTAATCAGTATTACCTATGAATGTAAATACGTCTTTAGGACAAAATTATGAGGCGCAAAACGGTCCGCATTAATCAAGTTAGGCTCTGGCTTCTAATGAGACAGGCAAAGTCCTGCACATTTTCAAACTTAGTAAAGAAACCTTATTTTAGGTAATTTAATTAGCCTTTTCAAAGATGTTAATACTTGTTGAAATATAATTTTGTTCATTAAAAGTATTTGTGTAAAGGTTCTAGTAAGTTCTACAGACTAATATTATCGCGGATAGATATCTACATTTTAATATGTTATGGGTACTCACGATATGCGAGTTTTGAATGTCTTGGTCACGGCGAAACTCCCTGATCCATGTAACTAGGTCGAAATATCGGCAAAAAGAAATTCATAAATCCCATATAGTACGTAACTGTAATATATTAAAAAGTCCTATAGAGTTTTTAGGATATAGTATATTTGCATATTTAGACGCGTGGAGGTTAATAAATATGTAAATTGCTTTTGATTAACGTCGGTTGGTTGATTAGTTATATAATTAGTTGAATGTAAACACTTAATTAAACACAATATAGTACGAGTATCAGTTATTTAACGGTTCACTGGCTGTAATTTTTTTTAATTACACTTTCTCCACTCATTTTTATAATATATAAGAAGCAAACGAGCATGCAGTCCACCTGATGGTAAGTGGCCACTGTCACCCATGGATATCTGTAATCTACCCCAAATAAGATTAGAATCTTGCCTGAAGTTAGTTACGGATACGTTGCTACCCCTGAGGACTAAGGTGGAATGCCTCGGATAAGTATGTCTCC
>DWTU01003585.1:0-10283 GCA_018251515.1 Cecropterus confusis
AAGTTAATTATCACTGTTTTACGGTGAAGGAAAACATCGTGAGGAAACCTACACACCTGAGAGTTCTTTAAAAAGTTCTCAGAAGTGTGTGAAGTCTATCAATTCGCACTTATCCAGCGCGGTGGACTGTGGCATGACGCTCTCTCAATCTGAGAGAACACCCGCGCCCAGAAATAATGGGTTGACGATAAACTATAAATCCTCTTTTTATAGGGTAGACATTTGTGTGACATTTGTTGGGCTATACATTTGTGTGATAATGTGTGTACATCAAGCTGAATCTAGACATATAAAATATCTTCGATAACGGTCTACTTTAAATTTAATCTTTCGTTCGCTCCTAGCTGTCTAAGTAGAGCTTGCACCCTGTATATAGTTACGTTCACCGACCTCTATCGGTTTCGATATGGAGTTGATTCTTTGCTGAACTGCTTTGGATATTTTAACTAACATCAATCAAACGGAAACGTTTAAATTTTATTACAAATTCGAATATATAAATCGTGTTTCTTAAAATCTCTACGACTTATAGTGAATTATATTTGTATAATATCATGAGAATAAATTCGTTCGATTTACACATATGGCAAATATAAAATGTTAAAATATAATTTAGTTCAGTGAGAATCTCCATTATTTTCGGGTTGCACGTTCACAACTCATCCTAATTCCTATTTTTCAGTTCAGTACTGAAAAATACTTACATACGACATTTTGTAATCAATTTCACAGGCTCATGAAAATCTTTTACCTTTAATGTCCAGGTTATTAGATTATATCTTGTAATTCTTTTGATCCCAAATGAATGTATTATTAATGTTTTATTATGTAGTATGTTGATGCTATGTACCATTATGTCTTGTATTCGCTTCTTAATATAATTTAAGTAATTGCATTGTTGAGTCCGTTAAATGTTTTTAAAATCAGTGTTCTATATGGGTCTAATTATAATACGTCACGCAATCTGCTATCGAGACACTTTACAATAGATAAAAAATGGTATACGGTTTTGTGGAAACGGTATTTTTCTATTCACTGATATTTTCTTGTTTCGTACAAACCTTGCCATCACTAAAAGGGTATACATGTATAGCGTATACTCTTAATTATTTCCTTTACTGAATGTTATATTTCTTTGGTCACCACAATTCTGTGAACGTTATCACAAACTCACTATGTAATTAAACTGGTGTCGAATTAATACTATTTCTTGGTGGATCACCTTATGTATAATACAATATCACGAAATGATATATATTATATGAATTATTGATGATAATAAAATATTGAATGACATATATTTGATACAACGCAGTAGTTTTAAGGTATATTTAATATTTTTTTTACTAATTTAGTTCATGTAATATTAGTGTAGTAAATAAATATAGACAATTAATATCTTTTACGTATGTTGCTCTTGTATGCTTGCAACATTCGCTTTTAAATAAATATTTCCTTTTTGATTTAGAGCATATTTAAACAAAAACTAAATGACAGTAAATTACTTGTAAATTAGTATGCATCAGACGACTAAATTATATTTTTATCGTTTATCTCCTTTATATTATTGATTTATAATTTTTTAACTAACTATATATCATCGATTTTATGACGAATAAAAATATGTATTTGTTCTTTACTTAATAATTATGTCTAATATCGTTATTTTAATTTTAATACTTACGTGACTTTACGTAGGTTTTACGTGCAAATGCGTCGAAATTTTCTTCAAATAGTACGTTCAGTGACGTCGATCGTACGTACACACATAAACGAAACAAACATGTTACGTACGGCAGATAATGCGGCTGGACTCGTCGTTCGAGTCGCTGTCGGGGCTGGCGGCGACGCGGTCCGGCAGCGTGGCGGACCTCGCGGACGAGACGCCGCGCCGCGCCGCGCACCGCCACTCGTACGCCGCGCCCGCGCACAACGACGCCGATATCACCACGCCCACTAAGCCGTTCGGCCTCGGTAAGTCGCACTGCTTAATTGTAGCTTATATGTATAGGTCTAAGTACATCGCAATACGCTGTGTGAAGCTTCGTTCATATTTATAGATGCCTATAGATATGAACGAACTTTAACACGCTAATGTTATAAAAATAATACTTTAATTTTCAAAATAGTATTCAAGGACAGTAAAGTATCTGTGATCGGCGTGAGTAGGACGTGAGTCATACTGGAGGTCGGTTACAGATGTTCGTTGGTAGTAGCTGCCACTTAATATCAGGGTTGTAGCCTTGGTTACCATTATATAAACTAACATGTAGTACATACCAAATGTTTCCTTTGGTGGTTATTAAACCACATATAAGATAAATTCATGATCATAAAAAATGTAAAAGTAACAGTTTAATATTCATATTTCTACTTTTTAATAGTATTTAAGGATATCAGTATTTTCCGTATGTTCCATCAAGCGTTCTTATTCATAGTATTATTCATTTGCTAAAATTGTTTCGAACAAAATTTGATATACCTACTTGAAATTCATTTAAAATACTTGATAAAAGCACCTACATGTATATATTACAATGGTGACATGATAAATTAAATCGCGCTGAACCGTGACGACTACGTCACGATTCAGATTCCTTATATCTTAAAAAAAAAAAAACTATCTTCGACCTTTTCAATGATCGATGACTGCGAATGTACCTGGTCCATTCAAAAATAAATAACATTGCGGTCGATCGTTATCTTTGAGTTTTACGGCCACGGTTGTCAAGTTTAGTGGATTACACCCAACCTTGTTGAATAGTTTTACGTCTTTGTACTTTTGTGGTGTCCTTAGTAAGCGATTTCGCATTGCGTACTGTTAGATCAACTGTTGATGAGTTTTAGGTCTAAGTATTATTGCTGAGACTGAGTGAGTTTGATAGGTTAGATAACGAACTATGTAGTTAAGTAGTTTTGGTATATGTGTGATTATTTTTTCTAATACAACATTAATATTTGAAATCCAAGTGTAAAAACAATATTTAGAATCGCCACACTACACAAAACTTTGTTTAGATTTTATCTTTTATAGATTACAGTGCACTCAATATTTGAACTGTTCGATACTTTGTCACATATTATGTGTCGTACTTACCAATAGTATTAGATTAGTATGTATTTAAGGATATTCTATAGCACGAATCTCGCACAATAGTAAATATACTTATTTTAAATGAATATGACAATTGTAAATATGATCACTGACCAAAATCAATTGACTTGATATTTATGCACAAATTTAATTAATATTTATTTTGGACGAACTAAATTTTATAATGTGTTTACAATCAAATCCCTCTCTAAGGATACTACTAAATTATCAATCAGTAATCTTGTTTTATTTAGTATTTATATATTATAATTAAATTGTTGTGTATTTTATAATCAAAACACATTTATTACATAATATTTTTATTTACTTAACTAGATTCTTTCTATATACAGCTCTAATTTCTAATAATTCTATTTTTTTCTTCTACATTATTATTGTATTCGCAGAAAGGAGTTATAAATATATTTGGTATCATTATGTTTTAATTCTGCACTGTGTTTTAGATTTAAATTTTGAAACAGAAGGATGAACAATCTCTTAAAGTCGTCCGTGTAAAGTAATTAGTTTTTGAAGATATTTAGTGCACTGAGTAGATTAAGGTTTTAAAAAAAATACGAACTTAGCGTTTATACAAAGTATACAATTATACAAATGCACGCTAAATTAGGTTTAGAATAGTAAAAAACTCAAGGGCAACGCGAAGGGCGTCAAGAATTTCATACATATTCTACAGTCGACTCATTTTCACTGAACTAATAAGATTGGCAGAATCTTCATAAAATCTATTCATGACAATACAACATTTACCTTTTCATGATTTCGATATGATTTACTTTTTCCACTCGCTTCGTGGCAATGCTATGCTCACTACACTCTCACCCCCCTTCCCACAACTTCTTCTTGTACCCCCCATTTCTGTAAACTATTTTTAATTTTTAAATGACCGTTCTTTTTTGAAAACGGTACGAGTGAAACAATACAATCAGCTCGGTCTTTATTTCGATAGGGGCTGACAAACTTATTCTGTGAAAAGACGCAATTCGAATGACTTCAGTCCCATCAAAACTGAGGTATCCATTTGAATCGGCAGTTCAGAGAATAAGGCACACACAAATTGCAAAATTTCAAACCCAGCTTAAACTAACGTTGTTTTTTTTTCTATATCTCGATCCCTCGCTACCTTCAGGCTCGTTCTTATCAGGTAAACAGATGACAATAATAAATGGTAACTGACTCGGAATGGCAATTGTATGGCAAAATTTATTAGACGAATGCAACATTAATGTTGAAACTAAATACCTAGATGTGCTGTGATACTCTTACACAATTAAGTTCTTGTTTTAGTGTATCGGTTACTGATTGGCTGTAAATTCTATTGAATCATTGACATGTAAAGTATTGGCTATTTATCAGTTGACGACTACGTCATACATCATGGAGTAAGATCATTTTCAAAATTATACCGCACCGGAAATGAAATTAGACCATATAGCTGAGGCTGTTAGAGTGTAACATGATTGGAGAGCTTCGAGCATCAAGCTAGCTTCTGTCGTTGTGTTTATCTCTGTTTGTTTGCGTGTCTATTTGATTTGCATGACGCCAGCATGATTTATTACTTCCATTTCCCTTTCACTCGTCTATATGCTATAAAATAAATGATGAAACTATCCGCTTTCAATTAGAAATAACTATCCAATCACTTTGCTTATCGAAGTTCTATGTAAAAGATGATACAGCCAATATTCACAACTGAGATATGTAAACATATACATTTGTATGAAAGTACCATTTGGCTAAAAACTTAAAAGACAGTTTTGTTTCTGTGTACGTAGAATGTAAACGTAGCGTTAGAATAATTAAATTGAAATAGGTATATGTGTGTGTTAGGTACAGTTGCATGATAAGTAGCGAATTGCAACATTCATAATATTATATGGTGTTATAACTTAATACAAATATCTGTATAGAAATGTAATTGACGCATGGAATAGACATTGTGTATTTGAAATATGACTAATTATATGACGTACATTTCTTAGTATATGTGGTAAAATTGTTGTTAAGTATACTTCCATATTTCGTTCAGTTTTACTTAGTATTTCTATGAATTAGCACCCAAATTGGTCAATAAAATGTGTACAATTAGATTTTTAGATAGCAAACAGATGATAAGTAAATATAATGTAATAGAGTTGTTTTAGGATCCATTTTGTGTTTAATTAATTGTTAACAGGTGTCCCATTTGTGTATTTAATCCCTTTGAATGCGTTAGATATTTTTAGGCCAGTCGAGTACCGATAGTAGGATGTATATGACGGCGTCAACGAAGAAGTGTGTGAAACTCATGTGGATATTAACGTTTCTATTGCAGCTCGGCCAACGTTCCTTAACTTGAATTTGAACCTCAACTCACTGCGACTGCAGACGCCGAACAAGTGTACGTGCTGAATTTTAGCAGTAGAATCACTAGATTGGCTTGTTTACAAAACTTTTGTTTAGTTCCGTCTTCATTCACGTTTGTTCAGCTCATTGATTTGTTTCAATTGTAAATCGATTCAGTGTCATGCGAGTTTCAGTTTTCACGTTGACAGTCAGAAATGTTTCCAATTATTATATATAAATAAATATTTTAATGTGTTATTCCACTTATAATCTGAAAACTTTTCTCAAATAATAGCAGAAACATTGATGCAGTAAATTGTATGCATTTTTAAAATATTTGCAATTTAATAACGAATAATCGCGTGACACAGAAATCGATTTTAAATAGGATTTAGGCGATTAATTTTATTATCGTTTGTAAAGTTGTTTCAACAGTCACGAGAGACTCTTTTGTTTTTATTTGCTCAGCTCGGTAGGAGTTATTTTATGACGTGATACTTAATTGGCATGATGTTTATTGCAACAGCATGAAATTGGCGTATTGTGTACAAAAGTGCAGATGTGTTATCGTGCAAATTGTTTGTCGTTTATACATATATATATTTTTTATTTTGGGAATACTCGAGTTCATGGGCACAAGCATACATTCAGAAATTCTTCAATGATATAGTAATGCACTATTCGAATTTTCTGTTTCTTGTATCATGATTTTTATTTGTATTTTTGCCGTGCGGCAATACTTACCAAAATTGCTATATTATAAGTTCCGTGTTGGTCTTGTAGGGGTCTGTTTGAGATATTTGTAATTCAGTTATCTTAAGGTGATCCAGTAATTCCTTTGTTTTTATTTTAATTTTTAAGTAGTGATAATACACGATTATGGCTATGTTATAAGAATAATATTTCGTGCTAAAGTAGCTAATTTACGTAGTTATAGTTTTTGTAACATTATAATTTGCAGTGTATATTTTGTTTATGGAAACGGCTTCACTATAATAACTTAGGAAGTCTGAAAATACTTCTTCAACTTAAACTCTGTTTAATTCTCTTGTATATTTTAGATTATTTTGGTAAAAGGTATATGGTTCGTATATTTGGTTGGCTTAGCAATAATATTACGTATGTAACAAAGATGTTATTAAGTCTGGATTGAAAAACTAGGATTAATGATTAAAACACACATGAATAATTGATGACATGTTTCTGAATTTTGCACAAGAGTTTCAATTTCGATTGCAGGTCTGTCGTCTGATTTGTAGGAGTAATATGTGTATTTGACAATCATTATCACGGTAAACGAGGACATCAACAACTTAAAAGTACAGTTAAAAGTTCCGAGACTACCAACCAGAAAGGAAAGTTATTTTGAGCAGTGAGATAACACAAGACATGACTGGATGATAATTATGGCGAGGCATTTCTTACATATCTGCTTAATACTACAAATTGTCGTCGTTATTTCGTACCGCAACCTAGACGCATAACACCTTTGTTACGTCGGACATGTAAATACACGTACAAACGTACAAAAATACGTACAAACGTAAATATGTTTTCGCGTGCGTGTTGCAGCGTCCCCGGCGAGCGGTAAGCTCGGGCTCCGCATGACGACGCTGCACGAGGAGCCCGGCCGCCGGAACGACGACGACTCGCACTCGGAGCCGGAGAGCGCGCCCAGCGACGAGCTCGCCACGCCCCGCTCGCAGGTTTTATTTTTTTATCAGATTGAAGTAGCAAACTAGCATGCAGTCCACCTGATTGTAAGTTTCCACTGCCGCCCGAAGACATCTGTGACCAACTTCATATAGAATAGAAGTTCTACCTGAAGTCGATCACAGATGCGTTGTTGCTTCCCGAGGACTTAGATGATCGCCACATATATATGTGAGCCGGCAACCACACCCTTTCAATGAACTGCTTCACGCTAGAAATAGAAATAGGTGTGGCGGTGGTACCTGCCCGGTCGAACTACACTGATTCTACCACCTGACAGGTAACGTGCGTGATATATATTGGATAACTGGGTACGAATAAGTGCTATACGAGATTTTATGGTGATTTGTGGTGAATAATATATATTAGATATACTTGATACTAAATAATAATTCAAAGAAGTTTATCGGGTATAATTAACACATTTGCTATAGTATATTTTTATAGAGAAACAATTTAAAATATATAAACCAAGTATTGATGTAAAAGTTATGAATATTCCCATCCCAAAAGTTGGAACAAGTATTATATAAATAATACTTATAAACTTTTTGAATATTGTAATTGTACATAGCTTATGTGTACACTACACTGGATTATACTGGATTAGTAGAAAATAAGTCAAATAGCGTAAAATTACCTAACAAAAACTTACGTCTAACTAATGATTGTATAATCTGACGACTAATTCTGCTTGTAGAATTTTGCTACCTGGCCTTTTCAGATTGATTTAATAAAAATAAATAAATAACATTATGGTATTTCTTTTTAGCGCACACGTTCTCGCGCCACTTCGCGCGGTTTTCTGCCAACATCAAAGACATTGGACTCGCTGCATGAGCTGGCTTGCGAGAGAGTTCCCAACAAGAATTCCCCCTCAATATCTTCCAGTGGATATGGTAAGTTTGCAGCGTATAACATTCGATCTCCACGGATTATTTGTTTACAATTATTGAATTTGCACACATTTTTAAGCATTACAGCTAAACGTAGAAGAAAATTGAAAGATTCACAGTCATGTTAGTTCTTCATTATCTGTATTAATTTATATTTAAAGTAATTGTATTCATAGTTTTATATTATAATGTTATAAAAACACATTTATGTTGCGTAATTTTGTGGCATATTTATTAGGCAGCGTAGTTATTAAAAATGTAGGAACACGCTGTGAAGTCATTAGGCTAGATTAGACCAACTAGAGTCAACTTGTTATCATTCAGGTATAGGTAAGTGTCACTTTCGTTGTTCTAGGTTCGCAAGCGGTTTCATCGACCAATCTCACCAACGACGACACGCTGTCCATACGGAGTATGTCGGTCGACGACACGCCCGACTTCGACAAGGCCCTGGACTACACGCATCTCAGCCGGACGAAAACCTCAATGGCTGGGCTCAGGAACGAGATAACTGAACTGAGGAACGACATCACTGAGCTGAAGAACGAGATCGTAGAATCAAAGAACGAGTTGGAGGACACGTCGTTCGAGAAAGCCAAAACGCCAGTGTTGACGCCGGGTTCGAGGAATCGTATCAACCCGTTCTTGAGGGATTGTGAGGACGCGGCGTTGCAGGAGGGGCAGCTCGTGGACCCCCTCGGCGCGCTGCCGGTGGAGAGCCAGGTTTTGTCTAGTCAGCCCAGCAAGGCCATGGAGACCACGCAGGTCAACGGCGAAACTTCACACGACACCTCTTTCGGTAAGTACAATTTTGTATTGATTTTATGCTAGTACTTTAATTTAATATTTATAATAATTGATTTCAGCCTTAAAACATAAGAAAACAAGGGATTGTACAACTACTGAATGTTAATAAGTATTTATCAAATTTGTCATGGCATTTTACTCATTATTATTAGAAAGTAGTTTCATGATGGTTTCTTTTCGTATTATTGCACTATTAACATAAATTTTCACCAACAAATGTATAGGCATGTTATTTTAAGATTGTAATGATATTTAATGTAACTTAGATTTTTATTTGTAAAGATAAAAGCGATCTTGTGTTCATTGCAAAATTTGAGAGCAGACTTCATGACAGACAGATATATGCGGTGGTAATTATTGTAATAACAGCATCTACGATATTATAAGACAGTGAAAATATAATAAATTCATCTTTTAAAAACCCATGGCTGAATTTCGAATATCTGGTGTCACAGTTATGTGATTACATGGTTTTGTTTCTGTTATAGTAGAAACATCTAAAGATAGAGCTTTAATTAAGCTTAAATGTTTGGAGTATTAAGTGATTTGTTATTTTACTAGGTGAGGTGGAAGTGGAATCGGTGAGCTCTGAGCAATCGAGCCACGAGACCAGGAGTCGCGAGGCGTCCTCTGTCGGTGAGAGCGACTCGCCCGGCCCCGACCCCGTAGTCAATACGCAGCTGCCCGCTGGAAAAGTACGTAATAATATATATTTTTAAGCATTTACTATATATATACATTATGAATTAGTTTTGGGGTCCGGTATAAAGTCTGAGTTAATTAGCTTGTATACATTTTATGGGAATTTGAATGAGTTTTTCCACGTGATGTTCTGTTTTTTTTTCATTCTAATATAATATTTATCTGAAATTCATTGTATTATTATTTTTTTAATTTTTTGTACTACAAAATGGTGGAATTAGTTTGATGTCAATTATTCATATATGTATTCATGTAGAGAGTTAGTTGTGAATTATTATTTATAACATTTAAACTTTAAAAAAAATGGTGCAAAGGAGGACAAATCTTAGCAACGATTTAGAGATAAGTAACGCCGCTTCATGTTTCGCTGTTAAAATGTAAAAAAAGTTGTGGATTAAAATGTATATTTATTTGCTTCAAATTAAGCTAGTAATAATGGCGTGTGCAATCTGAAACAAAATACCTGAAATTGTCCAGTCTGACACGCAGTGGGTTCTGGGTTCCATCCCCGACCAGACAGACATGTGAATGATTAATTTAGATTTTTGTTCTGGGTCTGGATGTTTGTGTCGAATACACAAACATCTTTATGTGTCCATGGGACCCATGACACAGGAGAGAATCCTACTGTGGGGCTATGAGTGTAGAAAGCGTGAGCGTTATTTATTTTGACACTAGTGTTAGCGTCTGGATCTCAGTTTATTTATCTATTTATTTATTTATTGCTA